>RJWJ010013083.1:0-40631 GCA_004363605.1 Indri indri
TGAGGCGTCCACCGTGACTGGCTCACCGAATTCCTGGGGCAGTGAAGTCTTTAGGATTTTTCAAAGGTCAAGCTTTAGATTCCTGCCGCCCTTTGGAAACTGCCCTGCTAAATCTGCTTTGGGTTAAATCCTCTTTTTGAAGTAAGCGGTCATAATTAGATCTACTTATGGGAGCTGGCAGGAGGCTGACACTGAGGCTTTCCTTCCCGCGGGCTGAGGGGCCGGGCAGCTCCCCCCCAGCGGGGACCACGGGCCTGCGGCCGCCGCATCTCTGGGGCTCTGCCGAGGCCGGGATGCTCCGTGCGGTCACAGCACCTGGAGGGGACTGTGAGCTGCAGCTCAAAGAACCCGCACTTCTGAGCACAAGTGGGAGTCTTCTTGAAGACTGTTCCAAGTCCTTTGTTGGCTTCTTTGTTTTGCACTACCTTCCCCTTCTCCCGAAAAGTCCCTTTTGTGAGCAAAAAACAGAGCCAAGAACTTTCTTTCAGAAACATTTCCGTTTGTTTCCACCGTGTGCTTGAGTAAAGAAGTTTGAAAGTGAAGCTTGAGATAAGCCTAAGTGGTCCTCTCCTTGTAATCACGCACTCAGCTTCTCCCACAGGGTGTGCCACTCTGCAGGCTGTCTCTGCCCCAGACACTTATTTATGATTTGGTGGTAGAAGGGTAAAGTTCCGGGCGGGCAGAGCAAGGGACTCTCTCTTGGCACCAGGAGCACCTAAGCTCCATTCTCCACACTTGTCCTGCTCTGGAAGAGTTGCTCACTTCCTCTGGAGAAAAATGGTTAAAGATAATAAAAACACTCAAACATGCAGACTCAGTAGCAGGTGTTGATAAGGCATCCAGGTTCAGGTATTCGATGAAGCAGGGAATCTGAGGCTCTGAGCATTGCAAAAGATTTCTGACATCAGCCCTTTCAAGTCCCTCATTTCTCATGTGGAGACACTGAGGCCCAGAACAATTATGTAGCTCAACCACGGTCACACAGCACAGGCCACTGGTCTAGCACTTTTGTGCAAAAAGGCTTGTTTTATGTTTTATTTTTTGTGTGTAGGCCCCTCACCTCCATGCTCTCATGTCTAATTTTTGTGACACAAAAATTTAAAAGGCAGAATGATGGTTATCATGAAGATATAACCACACAGATATTAGGACCAACACCATCTCTAGACCTTCAGGGTTGAAGCTTCCAGACAGTAGTCTGCAGGAAGGAGCAGCCTGGGGACTTGTTTCGAAGTTGAGTTTGAATAGCGTACACAGTGTTTTACTCGGGTTGCATTCTATTTGGGGTAGTTATGATGGGAGGCTGATGATGTGTATAAGGGAGCTAAATAAAGCCGTCCTCCAAACTACCCCCTTGTTATTGCCACTGACCTAGGCCATTTAAGTGTAAAAACTATAGAAATTATTTTTCACTTTTCAGGAGTTGTTAAATCCATTTTGTATAAAAATTCCACAAATTAAGTATCTAAAATGGGCAATATGTGTTCTGGGCTTCCTTTATTCTAAGTCAACAGACTGTGCTCATAATTTAGTGCCATCATTTACAACATATCTATTTTTCAAAATAGTCATAGTCCCAAATTAAAAAGAGAAATAGTATGAAAAAACGTATTGGCTTAATTAGCATTGTTAATAATAAAGATGAGAATATCTTTCATTGCATTAGTTAAGATTAGGTAAAAAAAAAAAAAAGCTCCCTTGTCTAAATGCTGTATTCGGTTTGGTCCATATTTCAAGTCAACTTGACCTTTAAAGGCATAATTCTGAGCACATGAGATCACCTTCGAAGTTTGTACTTTATTCCCTGCCTGAACTTCAAGACTTGTGATTTTAATCTTAAGCTTCATGAGGGCTGCTCCAAGAATGTCAAAATAGAGAGAACACAGTTACATCAAAAAGTGGTCTGGAACTTAAAGAAATATTTGGGGGGCGGGATATATGTCTTTATGTGTGTGCGCGCGTGTGTGTGAGGCAGAGTGAGTGATATGGGGAGTGCTGTCTAACTCTATCATGGTAGATATAGATTTTAAAGCTTTTGGATTTTATAGGCTCAGCTGGGACTACATAAATAATTACATCACCATATAATATTGCAGCAAGCCTTCCAAGTATAAGTCCATTTTTTTAAAGTACGAATCAGCATCTCAAGAGAAATCTCTTAACCTGTGAAGCAGAGACTGTAGGAGCAGGGGCTTGAAGGGCCTTTCCAGCCCATTTTGATGTTATTCCTTTAAGTCAACATGAAGGGGGGTTGGGGATTTGGCTGGTGGTTCATTGGATAGTCTGTACTATTATACTTGCCTATGCAAGGAAATGACTGGTCAGAACCTACTGGTTTTATAAACTTGTTCTAGTGGACGGGTATCCTCAGAAATATTCTTGATTTTCTTTATACAAAAAGATTCATGTCTGGTTCCCTGGCACGATATCCTTAAGTTTTTTAGGTTTAGTTGCCTTACCTCTAAAACATGGTGTAAAAATTGACTTTTCTCACTGGTAGCTCAGAGAATCGAAATAAAGCACTCTGCAGAAAAAGGTTGTTGGTGCTGTGTAAATACTCTGGTCTTATCAAGCAGAAAGTAATCAATAGGTGAAACATGTCAGCAGAAAACAGCTGAGGCTTCTTCTCTGCACTGAGCACTCTGCTAGAGGCTATTTAGTAGCAGAGTTAGCTTTTATTGACCCCCTGATAAGCTGGACACATATACCATCTTGTTTAATCCCTACAAAACTAGAAAATGTGTAATTATTATCTCCATTCAGCATATGGAGAAGCAGAGAGGTTAAGCTCCTTCCCCCAAAGTCACTTGCCAATAATTACTTGGGAGAATCAGGGTTTGAACTGAGTTTTTTCAGTAAAAACAAACAAACAACTTTTTCTACTTTTAATTTCTTACCTTCTGATTAAAATGAATGCCTATTTCCCCAATGCATGGAGGATGAAAAGTGATTTGGAAGGTTGGCCAATGACTTGGACTGTCTTGGACTTGGACCCATTCTTTTGCGGGTTTAAGATGTGAATTCATAGACCTTAACTTGATCACGAGATATACCACCTACTGTCAGTATCCTACTGACCAAGAAAATTGCTGGGAATAGACAGTTTTTAAGAAAGGAGAGGAGGCCGGGCGCGGTGGCTCACGCCTGTAATCCTAGCACTCAGGGAGGCTGAGGCAGGCTGATTGTTTGAACTCAGGAGTTCGAGACCAGCCTGAGCAAGAGCGAGACCCTGCCTCTACTAAAATTAGAAAGAAATTAATCGGCCAACTAAAAATATATAGAAAAAATTAGCCAGGCATGGTGGCGCATGCCTGTAGTCCCAGCTACTCGGGAGGCTGAGGCAGGAGGATCACTTGAGCCCAGGAGTTTGAGGTTGCTGTGAGCTAGGCTGATGCCACGGCACTCACTCTAGCCCAGGCAAAAGAGTGAGACTCTGTCCAAAAAAAAAAAAAAAAAAAAAAAAGGAGAGGAATTGTAATTCAGTGGCCTAATGACCAAGCCAGAATATGTTTTATAGTTTCTGAAATAATGAATGCAGGATCAAACTCCACCTTCTAATTCTTTTTACCCTTTAAATATGCACATCTCACTTCCTACTGGAAAATGTAATTACAATAAAGGAGGCTGAGTTGACGTTGTGTTACCCCTAGGACACAGCTTGGGTGTAAGTTTTGGGAGATGGGCTGGGTGGCAGATGGTGTAAAGGAAGTGATGTTGCATCTTACCTGAAGGGACCAGGCAATTACAGCAACTCAAAAAGGTAGCTTCCCAGGGTTGGGAAGTTTGGGGTTAGAAGAGCATCAATGTGTATCTACTATCAGCACTATGGAACTAGGAGCATGTCACTCGTCTATCCAGGCACCTCCTGGATTAAATATGAAAGAGCCCATTAAAAATGCCTTGGAGTTTCATTTCACCTGTACAAAAATGCTGGGTCTTGGGTGGATGTGATCTCTTTCCCAAACTTCATAGCACTCTTATTCTCAAGGTCAATGAGCTAATGGCCCCTGATTAAAGACTCTTCAGAGTCTTAGTAATATAACTTTTATAGAGATGCCCAGGAAAATGAATTCTCTGATTAACCAAATTTTCTGACCATGGGTTATGCTGTGAATTAGTTTACTTTTACTGCTACAGGAAATATTTAACAAATGCATTTTCCTTTCCTGAAATTTTTTTTTAATATACTATAAAATCCAGCTAAGTCATACTTGTTGATTCAGAATCTTATAGTGCTGCTACCTAGGTGACTCTGTACCTTAAAACCTCAGAGTCTATTAGATTATATTTAAATCTAAATGTCAGTTATGATTGCATTTTACTGTAGATAAAAATGGTGAAGATGTTTTCTGGATCTTAGGGCTTAGCAAAGCTGAGAGTTTTAGTTAATTAGATTCAATGTATTTGAGCTTTTATAGCTACCATGACCACAATAATAGAACTTGGACCAGAAAGAACCCTAATGATACTGTACAAAGGAGTGAGATAATAATTAAAGAAAACTGGCAAGGAGAGGAAAAGTGGTGAAAGGGAAGGCTTGAGAGAAAATGGGCAAGAAACATACTTTACCGTATATAATTTTAACAAGCCATGTAAGAATGCCTCAATCCTGGTATTTGATACCCCTTATTCTAGAAAAGTCCTAAGAGACGTGAGAATGGAGGATGGTATTTGGAATTTAAATATGAGAAATAGTGAGAACTGAGTAAGGGGAGATAGGTTGGCAGAATGTCTCTGGATATGAACAAATCATTGAGAAATTTGATCTGTTTCAAAAAGTTTTCAGGACATTATTATTATAGATAGTCCCTGAAACTCTAAGTTCCTGAATAACTGAAGGGGCCTCTTCTGACTAAGGAAATACAGGCAGCTCTTTTCACTTAGCTGTCATTCTTGTTGTCATGTGACCCTGTCAATGCTGGTCACAACAAATCAGACAGGGAAGTTGACAAGTGTCCTGGACAAAGGGCGCAGAGGTCTCAAACTCAAGTTGCCTCCAGAGGCAGGCAGTAGGGAAAGAAGCAGACCCAGTTCTTCAGCCTACATGGGGTGGGTGGTGGGGACTGCTGGACTGGAGAGACCACACTCTGACTACCAGGAAAAGTCAGATGTAGCTCAGGCTGATTGTGGGCCCAGTGTTGCCAGTTCTGATTTTTCAGGAAGAGAATTCTGATTTTAGTAAGGTATTCCAGTTTTCCAGTTTTGACTCAAATTTATAAAGCAATGTGTGGTGAATGAACCCATCTCTTGGTTATTTTGTCTCTAAAGTGGCTAGTTTGCAACCTTTTGTACCCTAGATATCAAGGAGAATGGGACCTGTGCAGTGGCCTGGCACAAGAACCCTGCCAAATCATGTGCTCTGGTTGAGGTGACCAACTAACCCATTGAGACACTGTTGAGGCCTATGAAACAGAAAGAAGGAAAGATGACAGGAGCCTAGAAAAAAAAACCACTAGCACATAGAAATTCTAAGAGTGAATAAAGCCATGTCACAAGACTAGGGTTACAATGGACACTTATTTGTGAGGGGATGACAAGCATTGGGTCATAAGCATTGCTGTTGTGTTACCAGAAGGGTAGGTGTATGCTAAACAATGATAAACAATATTCCAGTCAAACAGGCCCAGAGAGAACTGGAATATTGTTCAGGAGAAATAGAGTAAAAATGGTGTCTGATATGTTCAGTTGGAGAGACCTTTGATATAGCTTCAGTATCCTGCAACTCTAAAATCTTCATGTTTCTCATGTCCCTGAAAGGCCATGGGAGTCCCTGAGGCAGGGCTGGACAAGAGGACAGAACTGTATCTGACTTGGATCAGCAACTTGAGCAGACTGACAGCTAAGATCAGAGACCACAGTGTGCATCTCAAAAGGTGCCAGTATGGAAGGATGATGACCAGAGAACCTCTTATCTCTTCCTCATGGTCCCAGAACTTAGTCCCAACTCCAGAAATGAGGTCTTGAAGCCCTAGAATTAACCCAGGAGATCCTGGCTTGACTGAAAAGTCTTTGAATTTCCTAAGAGAAAGTCAGTTTGAGGGAGCTTACCCAGAATTAATTAAGATAGTTTCCATCACTTGTGGAATAGAAGCCGATAATAGAAATGATAAGAAATGCAGAAAAGTGAAGATAATTGTATTTCTTGCACACGTAAGTTTGAGGCCTGCAGTTAGTACCCCCTGCATTAGTAAAATAATCCATATATGTGCTAAGGAGAAATAATATGGTATTATGGCTGGTTCCAGAGTACTGATAGTGTGCTAAATCTAACCTCTTCAACTGTAGTCAATTTCTTCCCTAAGGTACTCTAGCTACATGGTGCCAGACTCCCACTTAAAATCTGTAACCTTGAGACAGTTGTATTCTTAGTTTCCTGCATTTCGTTTGGAGCCAGATAACTCTGAATTCAAATCCTGACTCTGCCACTGATCTGTGATCTTGGATAGGTTATATTACCTCTCTGATTCTTGGTTTTTTTCTTCAACAGAATGAGGATAACCTAGTGCCTGATTCACAGAGTTTTATGTTCAGGGGATGACCATAAAGCCCCATACACTAGGCACAGCATATAATATCTAAAAGTGATCATTTCTTCTGCTCACCTGTATATTAAACACTTGGAGGAAAACTATACAAGTTTCACTAAATCACAATTTACATTGTATCAAACTAAGACATTTTGAGAACAATGCAAAGAATTGGAAAAGCAAACTCTTATATCGTTTGAGGGGTCTTTTTAAAAATTTAATTGGTATTTAATTGTACCATAGACTCAGGAAAACTGAAAACCTACTACAAACAATTAGAAAATTCAATAAAGTGAAGTGGTAAGGTACAAAACTATATAGAATCAGTATTCAAAAATCAATAGCTTTCCTGTTTCCAAATGACAAAATAATATAAACTATATTAAATATGAAATATCTTAAACTTAAGAATATGAAAGATCTACCTAAAGAAATATTTTAAATGCTACCTAGAGACAAAAAGACTGAGGCCAATGGAAAGGATTACCATATTCTAGAACTAAAGGACTCCACATTATAAAGATGTCAACTATTCTTATATTAACCCACAAATTTAACATGATCCTAACAAAAATGCCAAATTTAATGTGATCCTAAAAATAACTTTTTTTAAAGTATGGGGACTAAATGAAGGAGTACTTGTTTCATATAAAAAACACATAAGCAAGAGTAGTCAATTTTCTTTTTAATTTCCCAATGTTTAGTGCAAGGAATAGGAAAATTTTGAAAATGAAAAGTAGTAGAAACAAAATTCTTCTACCAGAAACAAAAACTATTTTTAAAGCTTCGATTTGTAAAATAGTGTAGTATTATACACGAGCAGACAGATCAACAGAGCTGAGAATTTCTGGAAATACTTTATAGTAGATATGGAAGCAATATATTTTAAAGATGGCATTCCAAATCAGTTGGAAAAAGTTTTGTCCCTTAGTAACGGCTATTACTATAATCATTTTTATGTATAGTGCAGATAATCTATTTGTAAACACAGGGAACAGCTGACCATATTTTAATCAGGATCATTTCCCTCTGGCCTAATCTGGTTTCTACCATTTCAGGAGAACGATTCATATAACAGTTGTGGTTTGTGTCAGGGGAATATTTAGCATTTACTTTTTAAGTTTCCAAAGGACAGATAAATACTATGTAATAAAAGTATATTTGAGGAAAATAATATAACTATGAAATATATAGCTGAAAACTGATGTCTTTCTATTAAAAAAAGGCAATGTTATGATTTTCAGCCCCATAAAATTTTATGAGAAGTAAAATATGTGGTAACTATTATATAAGCATCCTTTGGAAGAAAAACTGGTATAGTAATTTTGCTGAGGTCATAAGTTTACTGCTGTGTTTCTATAACTTTGTATATAAAAAAATAAATAAATTAGAAAGAAGTGACAGGACACACTTTATATCTTGAAGAGAATACAAGATTAAATACAACTTGGATTGACAGAATAACCTGGAGAATAATAATTTTCTTTTTCCAACAACTGCATAAAACAAACTGCTTTAAATGAGAAAAAAGAATAATCACAAGAGTGGTAGCTAATAGTCTACTAAATCAAAAGATTTAAAGGCATGTATTTTTCACAGAAGTTATTGTATGTTATTTAGTGGAGTATCAATACAAATTCACTTATTTACAAAGTCTAGTACAGATTTACATACATTATAATTTTTCGATAGAATAGCTGATTGTGAGTGATACAATATATGTATACAAATGAAAATTCATGTGTATTTTTCACTGTTAATCAGAGAGTCCTCAGGAACCAGAGCAGATGAGAAGTTTTAGAAACACACAACGAAGACCAGTAGGAAATAATAATTAGTCCAGCTAGAATGGCCCTTTAACAGACACGTTTTCAGTCAATAATTACAGCATCAGAATCTACCCACGTGACAAACATTCAGACAGTGAATAACTAGTGGTTTGTAGTGACAGATTTTTAAAATTCTTTCTAGTTTATCAATACATTGATACTATCACTTGTAATCCAGGCGATTGTATTGCCAGGCAATTGATCAATTCTGATAGACATTCTTTATGTCAGAAAATGCAAAACCAAAGGCTCCTATAGATTTTTTTAAATGAACTGAAGCATTAGTAAGATATATAAATTCCAGAGAGAATAAATGAATCCGGGTTGTAAAAGCAACCTGATTAAAAATGAAAATTTCCAACAACCGAGTGGGAGTTTTTGTTCCCCAAATTCCAAACTAGTTGGATTGAGTTTTTAATTGAGCTTATGGCTTATTTCAGCATCATGGACAAAATCAAGTATTGAAAAGCAATAACTGAGAATATACTTCTGGAATGAAAAACCCAGGGCAATGCTGCTCTGCATTGGCAGCCATTTGTCACCAAAATAAATACCAGGTAAATGCTGTTTTTGAACAAATGCATACACCAAGAAAGAGTTAAGAAAGGAAAGTGCTGGAAAAACGTGTTGTCTCTTAGCACCACAGTGAATAACTACATTACTTTTATATTTTTACTTTTTTTCCAGGATGGAAGAAGGTACTCAGATTAGCATTACAAATCCTGGACTCCAGAGAGGTAGTTGGAACTTGGGAAGGTGCTGTTTTCAATGTTTGGGGGTTGCTCCTCCCTGGCTCTTTGACTGTGTGTGCACTCTTTTTCCAAGAGTGCTTGTGTTTGGAAAGTGCTTCATGGTGGTGAAAAGTTTGAACAGAAAAGATTAATCAAAGGTTTGGTCTTTCATGCTCAATGCATAACATATTCAGCTTTTGGATGTGAACTCTTAGCCAAGAAACTATTTAAGTAATATTCAGGGGCTGAATGTGAGCTTCAACTGCAAACAAACTAGAGATCAACTTTGCTAGTCTTAACTCATTCCTCTGAAGTTCAGAAATACTGTGCCTTAAGGATTTTCTTTATATTTTCTGCATAGCTCCTAATATTCTATAAGAGTTCACTGAGAATTACTTTTATTTATTTATTCTTAACTGCTTAAGGAAGCACATTCATCTGATCTGAAGTGTAAAGGAAACAGGAAATGGTGGACTATGACTGCTCCACATCCAGTGTGCTAGAAGGGAAGAATGCTCTGTTCTACCCTATTCTTTGCCATTTATTACAATGTCACCAAATCCTGTATTCTAATCCAGGAAGTGTTCTTACTTTATCTACTTATCTACACTACCATTCCTCCCTCCAATACTTTCTGATTTGTTCAGTTCTCAGGTTTGTCTGACTTCTGGAATCTGTAACATACTAGAAGTTTTAGACTATCTTACTCTTAAGAAAGGAGGTATAACTGTGGGCAGAACTATTGCCCAAGCCTCCGGGGTGAGATCCAGGAAGTACACCCCCCTGCCCTAACCTAGAAATGCAAATGCAGTGCTTCTAGCATCTCCTGTGGTGTTCTTCCTGCCTGCTCACTCCAGCCCCTCAGTGCATCCACTTTTCAAAGTTGTGGAGCACAATCTCCTCTACTGTAAAAAATGTATCCTGACATGAAATCACATTGAATTGGCAAGCCCAGTGATCGCCCACACATTGAGAAACTTCCAACTTGCCATATGCTAGACCAGATCTTTCTCATAAATGTTCAGGAATCATGTCTTCTTTATCTCTTCTTTTCCTGATCAATTTGAATAAGGAGCAATTATAAGAAGACTTGGTTTTAAGAGTCACTTGGTCAGGTCATGATGCTCAATGGCAACCCGATAGTTAAAGGATGATAAGAACCTGTATAATCTGTCTCTAGGATCCAGTATTTTAAAAACTTACAATTGTCTTAGAAGATCCCCACCCATAATACACTTAGGACTTGACCTAGGGACCCATAAGAACAATATTTTCCATGTGTATCATATTACATTGTAGAACATGTTTCAGTTAATACGTGCTAAAGAGTTTGAGAGAGGAAGAACTCTCATTTGGTTGTATTTGATTCATAGGGAAAAAAATTAGGCACCAGTGCCTAAGACAATGTCTGGTCCTTGGTGGGCAACCAATTAAGTATTTGTTGAATGAGTGAATACAAGATATTTCTTGAATACAGAAAGACACAGAAAGATGTGGTCCCTGCTGTTCAGGATCTAATAGTGAGAAAATTCTAGTTACTATGACTCTAAGGAGGGTTATACAACCATTTAAACATCTCCTCCAGTTTCAGTTCTTGAGGGAATGCTTTCAACTTTTTCCTGCTTGGTATGATGTTTGCTGTGGGTTTGTCATAGATGACTGTTATTATTTTGAGTTATGTTCCTTCTATTCCTAATTTTTTGAGGATTTTTATCATGAAGGAAGTCTAAATTTTATTGCTTTTCTGTATCTATTAGGATGATGATATGTTTTTGGTTTTAATTCTGTTTATGTGGTGAATCACATTTATTGATCTGTACATGCTGAACCATCTTACATCACTGGAATAAAACCCACTTGATCATGGTGCTTTTTGCTATGCCATTGGATTCAGTTTGCTAGGATTTTGTTGAGGATTTTTGCACCTGTGTTCATCAGGGATATTGGTCTGTGGTTTTTTTGCTGTTGTTTTGGTATCAGGTGACATTGGTTTCATAGAATGAGTTAGGGAGGATTCCTTCCTTCTCAATCTTTTGGAAGAGTGTCAATGGGATTAGAACAAGTTCTTCTTTGTACATCTGTTAGAATTTGGTTATGAATCTGTCTGGTCCTGGGGTTTTTTTTTTTGTTGTTGTTTTTGTTGGGAGATTTTTTTTATTACTGATTCGATCTCACTGCTTGTTATTGGTCTGTTCAGGATTTCTATTTCTTCCTGATTCATGTTTGGGAGATTATATGTTTCTAGGAATTTATCCATTTCCTGTAGGTTTTCTAGTTCATGGGCATATAGATGCCCACTTTCACCACTTCTACTAAGCATAGTACTAGAAGTCCTAGGAGAGCAATTAGGCAAGAGAAAAAAATAAAGGGCATCCAAATTGGAAAAGAGGGAGTCAAATTATCTCTTTTTGCTGATGATATGATCTTATACCCAGAAAAGCCTAAAGACTCCTAGATTTGATAAATGAATTTAGTAAAGTCTCAGGTTAAAAAAATCAACATTCAAAAATTAGTAGCATTTCTATACACCAATAACAACCAATCTGAGAACCAAATCAAGAATTTAATCCCATTTACAATAGCTGTAAAAATAAATAAATAAAATAAAATACCTAGGAAAATATTTAACCAAGGAAGTGAAAGATCTCTACAAGGAAAACTACCAAAACACTGATGAAAGAAATCATAGATGACACAAATGGAAAAACATCCCATGCTTATGGATTGGAAGAATCAATATTATTAAAATGACCATATTGCTCCAAGCAATCTACAGATTAAATACAATTCCTATCAAAATATCAATGCCATTTTTCATATAATTAGAAAAAAACCCTAAAATTCATATGGAACCAAAAAGGAGCCTGAATAGCAAAAGCAATCCTAAACAAAAAGAATAAAGCTGGAGGCATCACATTATCTGACTTCAAATTATACTACAAGGCTATAGTAACTAAAATAGTATGGTACTGGTATAAAAACTGACACATAGATCAAAGGAACAGAATAGAGAACCCAGAAACAAAGCCATATGCCTACAACCAATTGATTTTCAATGAAGCAGACAAAAACATACACTGGGGAAAGGACAGCCTACTTAATAAATAGTGCTAGGAAAATTGGATTGCCATATGCAGAAGGATGAAACTGGATCCCATTCTCTTACCTTATACAAAAATTAACTCAAGATGAATTAAAGACTTAAATATAAGACCAACAACTATATAAATTCTAGAAGAAAAACAACAACAAAAAAAAACTCTTCTGGACATCAACCTAGGCAAAGAATTTATGATTAAGACCTTAAAAGCAAATGCAACAAAAACAAAAATAGACCAGTGGAACTTAATTAAACTAAAAAGCTTTGCACAGCAAAAGAAATAATCAACAGAGTAAATAGATATCCTCTAGAATGTAAGAAAATATTTGCAAACTATGCATCTGGCAAAGGACTAATATCCAAAATCTACAAGGAACTCAAACAACTCAACAAGAAAAAAAGCAGGCCATTAAAAAGTGGGAAAATGACATGAACAAACATTTTTCAAAAGGAGATGTTCAAATGGCCAAAAAACATATGAAAAATGCTCAACATCACTAATCATCAGAGAAATGCAAATTAAAACCTCAGTGAGATGCCATCTTACTCCAGTTAGACTAGCCATTATTAAAAAGACAGATGAAGAGAAGAGGGAATGCTTGCACATTGTTGATGGGAATGTAAATTAGTACAACCTCTATGGGAAATAATATGAAGATTTCTGAAAGAACTAAAAATAGATCTACCATTTGATCTACTACTGAGTATCTACCCAAAGGAAAAGAAATCATTATATCAAAAAGACACCTGCACTTGTGTGTTTATTATAGCACTATTCACAATAGCAAAGATATAGAATCAAAGCAGTGTCCATCAACTGCTGATTGGATAAAGAAAATGTGGTATGTATATATACCATGGAATACTGCTCAGCCATAAAAATGAATGAAATAAAATCTTTTGCAGCAATTTGGATGAAGCTGGAAGCCATTATCCTCAGCAAAGTAACTTAGGAACACAAAATGCTGCATGTTCTCACTTGTAAGTGAGAGCTAAATGATGGACATGCATGGTCATACAGAGTGGCATAATAGATATTGAAGAATCCAAAAAGTGGGAAAGTGGGAGGGGATGAGGGATGAAAAATTACCTATTGGGTACAATGTATACTATTTGGGTGATGGGTACACTAAAAACCCATACTTCACTGCTATACAATATATCCATGTAACAAAACTGCACTTGTATTCCCTAAATCTATAAAAATAAAAAAATATAATAAACAGATAAACAAGTAAATAAATAAACATCTTCTCTAGGTTCCATTCTAATAACTAATATCATTTTGCCAAGGAGTGTTAATTAATTATAATAAGTACAGCCATTTTGATTGAGTCTTAATAGTGGGGTTTTAAATTAATTTTGAATGTAGCTGTTTAAGTGGTATTTAAGAGGGAGGAAAAAAACATTACTGTGATTAACATTCATGGTATTTTTTAAAAAAGATTTTTTAAAGGTAATAAAACATTTCCTCTTGCTATTATCATTCATCTCTAAATATTGATTTAATATGGTTTGAATGTAATCTGTGCCTCCCTGGGACTATAACTCAAGTTTGAATCACCAGAAACAAACTGAATGCAAGATGCTACCTGACTATTTAATTAGTCCTGACCCCTTGATTCCCTTTTCTTCAAATAGGTTTATATTGTCTGTGACAAAATTAGACCCCAAATTTGTATTTTTGCAAAGTGCCTACCATCATCAAAATGAATAAACTCTGCATAAACCTATGATTATTTATTGTGGGCCCACTATGTGTTCATTTCTGTGGCCTTCACTTAGATTGTTTCATTTAATTTTCATAACAACCCTACAAGTTAAAATCCATATCTCTGTTATCCAGCTGCGTAAACTGAAACCAGAGGAGTTATAAATCATACCCTCAGTTATCTTCCAAGTGGTTGCCAAGCCCAGATTCAGTCTGTCAGTTGCCAAGATGCCCCTTCCCCCAACACTAGGGCAGCCTTGCATACATCAGGTGGTAGCAGCAGTTTCTTCTTTTCTTCTTCAATCTCAGTTTCCCCCACCCATATTAAAATAGCTAAAAAACAAAACAATGACAAAAACCAAAATAATAACTAATTGGTTACTATCTGTAATTTTACCTTAACCATGAATGTTGCTTACATAACTTTTACACAAAGTTACGTATATTGAATATAACTCTTTAATCAAAACACATTTATCCAGTACTGTGATCTTGAAACATGCAGTAATTCTTATACTCAGTTCAGGCTAATAAAAAGTTACACATATTCTTAAGGCAAAAGTCATGATTGAACATTAGGGATGTAGGAAAGCAATGATCTCAAAATTGTTTTCTCTTCATATTCTTCTCTATGCCATAACATAATGACTTATATTTTTGAATTTAAAACATATATGAGGACTTAGAAATGCTTTGCAAACATTTAATCCTGTTAACCTTAAAGTTAATTTGACTTATTTATCTGGCATGATGCTTTTATACTGTAATCGAAATGGAATTTCATAACATAAATGACATACATAGTCGATGCATATGGGTTAGAAAAAAATTATACTGGAAATTTTAATTTACCTAATGGCTTTTTGACTGGATTTATATCAGGAAGGAAGGAGGGAGGGAAGGAAGGAAGAAAACAAGCGGAAAAAAGAAAAGAGCAAAAAAGAGAGGAGAAAGCTAATTTGACGGTGATAGAAGATTTTGAAAACATTTTGTGTAAATGATCACATAGACGCTCCTTGAAATTTGGCTGAATGTATTCACCCACTTTTGTGTGTGTGGACAGCAGTTTTTTTCCATTTAAAAACACTTTCAGGGAAAAATATTCAGGTAAAAATATTTTGCAAAGATGAAATGATCTTTAAACTACGGGGTACTTGGCATTCTGTAGCCCACACTGTAGTGTTTTCATTTGGATACTCGTAAATTAACGGGCACTTTGGTTGAAATGTGAATTTTCTCCCTTTGGTTGAATCATAGATTAGGCTCTAGTGGGATCCCTATTTAAATTCCAGCATGTGCTGAATAGAACTGTATAGAATTTAGCTAGTTTGAGAAATCAGGAGTGAGGCCCATCTGACATTTTATGCATATCTTTTCTTTATCTCATTCTTCTTCCTCAACTTCACCCCTCTCCCCACTGCACTTCCCTCAGTGTGGAGCATAATTCCCGTTCACTTGCTTTGCTTCTTAAGAGCTGCCTTCCCTTCCAGTCTTGGGCAGCTCCACCCCTTCTCACAGACCAAAGTAAATCTGCACAATAATGAACCATATAAGGGAGGAATGACATCATCAGTTAGTGGTCCCAAGCTGTTTTGCACAACATTCACCTTTCATTGTTCTGATGACAGGACTGGAATGTGACGGTTAATTCCCTGTGGAGTAGGGGGCTGAGCAGGGCCTGCTGCTGTTGAACAAACTTCAGTACCCCCTTATAAAAAACAAAAACAAAAACAAAAGCTACTATGCTTCCTAGTATTAAGGTAAGGAAGTCAAGATCTGTTTTGATTTAAGCAATGTTAGTTACTCTCGTCCACGCGCATTTCATTTGTTAATAGGCTTACTTGGCAGTGAACTCATTTCTAAGTGAAAGAGCATCTTGGAAGTTGGGTTTGGACATTTGGACATTTGTAGAGCCCTGGCTAATCTGACAAGGGCTGTAAAAACTCGACAAGCTTTCAGCTTGCGGCTACAGGTTTCACTGAGTGTGGATGGTGACCACCCTTGAAAATTACCAGCTTATTGCGACTTTCTTTGATGCCTCAGAATCCTTGACTGGAACTGGCCAAGATGCACCTCATTGTGGTATGAGGAGTGATCCTGTTTTTCTATGGAGGGGGAAAAGTAATCTCATCTTACAGAAACCTTGGGGAGTTTGTATCAGAACTGAAAAATCTCTTATCTTACTACCATCAGTCCTACTAATGTGTTCTGAATGCATTGAACAGGCAGCCTCTACATACTGTAAATGTATCTTCTAATTTATGGTTTCTTGATGAGCAAAAAACTAATTTGAGGTAAAATATTATTTTCAAAGTTTTCTTGTTGTTATTGTTATGAGGATTTTCTGCAGTTCTCTCTTTGCATGTGTGGAAAAGGCTTGTAAAAGTTGGCAATGAATTAGAATGCATAGCGATCCAAAGAAAGCCGTGTTTGTTCTGAAACACTCAGTGTGGCAGTGATAACAAGAATAAGAAATCAAATAGGAGGTTTGATCTCAAAGTGGGAATGAGATTAAAGTTTGGACTATGTTAAACAATTATGTAAAAAGTTCAACTTTAGTAATTTTTCAAAATGCCAAAAAAACATTGTCTGAGTTCAGCAGAGTGTATCAAAGTAAATAGCTTGTATTTAGTGCTCAGTAGGGCTGGAGGGTACTGTGAGTCTTTCACAAAAGTTCATTTGGCCAAAACGAAATTTTTATAGTGTGATTTCAGATTCACACGACCTGTTTTATAGAGATTTAAAATAAGGGCGGATGGTATGGTTTTCATTTTTGTAGATTTAATTTGTGTAATGTTGATTGTTGATAACGTTTTGTCTCTGTGTTTAAAGTGATGAAAATCTTGAGTTCAACTGTGATGAAAGTCTTGGGTTCACTACCTTGATCTTCCTGAATTCTTAATTCCATGTGACTGAATGAACTTCTGTTTACTTGTAAAACTAAATATCCTTTACACAACAGAAGGGTGCTCATATTTCTTTTTTCCTACATTAACAATAATCAAGATCAATATAAAATTAAGTCTGGGATTTTGGAGTTTTGTTTATTGTCTTAACTTTTTAATTTTTGCATTAGTTTTAAAGTTCTTCCCAGACTGAATAAAATAATTATTAAATAAATGTTAACATAATAATTTGAAAAAAATTCAGTAAAATTTCACATAACCTTGTATTTAAAGCTTTTTAAAAGACCTTTAAATACAATGGCAATAAATTCAACTACCATTTTAAAGAAGGAGAGGTTTACTTTTCTAAGGAAATGAATGCATGGAAATACACTACTATAAGTGATTTATGTACTTAATTTGCTACTTAATTCACATCTCTGTTATTTTCAAAAAATCTTATTTATGAAAATAGATTCACCTGATAGACAAATTAGATTAATAGTATCTTAATGAAAAGGTTTACAGTAGAATATGTGTTTATATTGTGAGCTCCCATAATGTATAAACTTAATACCACGACTTTTGTTCAGCACTCTATACATGCATGTATGGAGTAAAGTGAGGTATATGGCACCTTTGTGGATTGTCTTCAACTTGTTTAAATAGTCTCAGAAAATCTCGTTCATGCTGCCAGCTCCTCCCCTCATATTCTGTGAACCACAGTGCTACCAAAGGGGAGAGTCTCCTCTACTTAAGCATGTGAGAGGACACCCTCACACAGTGATTTCAGGGACCAAAAAACCTACCTGCCTCTAAATGTCCTCCTCACCCTCTGGCTTCCCTAAGGAAATCTCTTCATTTAACTTATTTTCTGAGGGAGAAAGTTTCCTGTGGCAATGCACCCCATTTCCCAGATGGATCATCTGATAATTAGGTGTGATGAACATGGGCAACACATTCTTTGGGAATGGGAGGTAGGGAGGGAAGGTGAAGGGGCCACCTGGAAGGCCACACATTTAGGCGACAAACTTCTATGGTTCATGGTGTTTTTGATTCCTAGTGAAAATTATTGGTCGATTTATTCACCTTGCCGAGTTTTTATAAACATCATCAAAAAGAAAGAATATTTGCTTTCTCTTGTTTTAAAAAATATTTTATCCGACCAATCTGAGAGGGTGTTTTGAGAAATATTTTGAACAACTTAGGAAATGTGAAAACACAACAAAAGGCACATCGTCCTCTCTGGGGAGAGGACATATGACCTGAAACCTGAAGGATGACAAGGAAGAGCCCACAGGACTATTACGTACTGCTGTCTTAGTTAGTTCAGGCTGCTGTAACAAAGTACCATAGATTGGGTAGCTTTTAAACAACACAATTTTCTCTCACAGTCCTGGGGACTGGAAGCTCGAGATCAGGGTGGCAGTATGGCTGGGTTCTGGGGAGGGCCCTCTTCCCAGTTGCAGACTGCTGTTTTCCTTGTGTCTTCACGTGCGAGCCAGAAAGAGCTATCTGGGATCCCCTTTATAAGGACACTCATCCCATTCGTGAGGGCTCCACCCTCATGATGTAATCACCCACTAAAGGTTCCACCTCATAATACCAACACATTGAGGGTTAGGATTTTAGTATGTGCATTTTGGAATTTGGGGAGGATATAAACATTGAATCCATTGCAATTGCGTAGGTTGTAGCTTGCAGGAGCATCTGACCAGTGAAGGAATGGGGGCTGAAATCCAGTTCACTCAGCATGAGATGGGTTCCACAGAGAGGAAGTGAACCTTTTTCTAGTTCTCATTAAGATGCCATATGGGCTGCACCTCTGATAGCAGGGGAAGGGCATTGGGAAGGACAATTGCAAAAGCCCTGAGCAACGGCATAAATGGTACTTTTTACATAGCCTCGCAGTATATATTTTCATTCCTAGCACCTAATACACTGACAATGGGAGGGGGCATTCAACCCATCTTTGTGAATTATTGAGTGAATTAATGAACCATAGTTATATTTCTATATGAGGCAGGGAGCTTTGTATTAGAGTGTGTAATCAGAAAGCTCCTGCTCAGTGACTCTCAAATATGAGCCTTCTGATGGGCAGCATAATTAGCAGAAAACACCAGCCCTTATTATGGTTCATATGAACAAACAACTAACAATTCCCTAGACTTTAATTTTTACTACGACTGAGAACTGTTTACTAGTAATATACAAAGTGATTTATTTTCAACACATTAACTGCCACGTGAGTCGTATTTAACTCATGCTAGTTTTAAGCCCAGGGCCTTATGAAGCATATGAAGACTCAATTCTCCGAAACAAATTCAGTAAGTATGTCGTGAGTCACATACAAATCAAGTGGTGTACAATGCAAAAATAGATTCTAGAGCTGCGTGACTTGCATATAACCCATGCACAGAAAACAATAAAAAATAACAAATTTTTCATAAATTAGAAAGGATAGTTTTCTTTTTTGAAGTTTTTATTTCCATTTTCATAATAAAACACCATGGCCTCAGTGAAAATTTTTTTTCCTAGTGTGGCAGTCAATGTGTTAAGTATGTATAGCACTTATAAATTTAAACTAGCATGTTACTAGATTTTCTTAAAGAATAAATTGGTATTTTACAATAGAATCTGGCTGCTACCCAGTTTGTAAGCACTCATTGAATATGTGCTCACCTGGTAGTAGGAAATCCCATAATCTTCAAGAAGAATAATTTACCAGTCATGAACTTTTCATGGTTTAAAGTTGTTGCCATCCATGCACTTTAAAGATAAATTACTATGGGTAATCAGTTTAGTTTGTTATGGGTTGTCGGGCGAACCCAAGAGAGTTGATAATACATATCCTTGATTTGTAATTTTCAAAACTACACTTCAAGGCACGTCATCAACATGCCTATTCTAGAGCAGAATTATACATAAGCCCCTCAAAATTTGATGAAGAGTAAAACTTCATTAGTGATAATTTGCTTAAGATTTGTGTGTGTGTGCTATTTGAATTACATGGATTATATTAGCAAAGTAAATGTAATAAAATAAAATTACTAGATTATTTTTAAATTTATAGGCTATAGTTTTATAATATAAAATCATGAATATAACTCCAGGGTCTCTTATGAAGTAAAAGCAGTTCAGAAAAGCTGTTACAACAGTTTACTGATTTTATTTTCTTCTCTTTCAATTTTTTATCTCAAGTTCTTTTTCAGAGTGGGAATGGGTGAGATAGGCCTTTTGCCCCACTATAGTGAGCTTGAGTCAAGAAGTTTGAGATCGGATGTTCTAAAATACTACTGGTCTTCACAAGAGGGGAACAGCAAAAAGTGTATGAGGGCTTTTGTAAACTCATCCCTACTACTAAGAAATACCAAACAAAAACAAAACTCAAAAGTTTGTGCCCTATTAGGAAGGTTCTACCGTATCTCCCTATAAAAAATGATTCTCTAGCATTCAGTAATCAGAGCTGGGATGAGGGTGAGACAAGTAAGGCTCTCACCTTGAGTGCAAAGTTTAAGGCCAAAAACTCAGTAATCAAGATATACTATATTTTAATGCACTATTTTTGAAAAATCAAAATTAAAGCAAAAATTCATGATGAAGAAAATATCAAAATTTCAAATGAGGACAGAATCTTATTGTAACTGCACAACCCAGCCTCATCCACTTTTCTGTAATCTCAGCCCTATGTAGTATATTAGGGACATTAGATTAATTTTAGATAATTATTATGATAGTCACCATCATGAGGGACTAGAGTGATTTATTAAAAAGTAACACTTCTTCCTGAGTCATTTGGTAAAACCATGCCCTATCATGTTAACAAGCTGCTGAGCCTTATACTATGCTCTAGTTGGGAAAAAATGCATTGTGATTAAAAACTTCAAACTACACGCAAGCTTGACTCTTTTGAGGTTCATTCATCTTTAATTACTATCATGCCTTTGCTAGTTTTAACCTGCCCTCTTTCTTGAAAGACAGAGAGGCATACATCCAGGGGAGAGTTGAAGAAAAGCAAAAACACTGTGCTGAGAAGGGAAATTAGATGGTCTGGCTGAGAAACAAGCCTAGGGTGACTTTTAGGTGACATCAGTGTTTTAAAATGGAGTCTGATGGAGTAAGATAGGGAAAAGTGACAACATCTTAAGGAAACAAAGAGATAATTGCTGTTCTGGGGCTAATGCTGATAAATTTAGAAAAAGGGTTGAAAAGTGGAAGTGTCAAGAAAGTGGGGAAAAATGTAGGCAGTTGTCCCCTTGAGTCTCTGGGAACATAGATTGACAACTGTTCCGAGGATGGTGTTTATCGCAAGAATGGATAATCAGGATAAAGTTAAAAAAAACTCTCACTTACCTCCCCCTCAAAAAAGTTGGTCTTTAGACAGACAATAAAAGGAAAGATAAATTAACAAATATCTGTGAAAGAGAACAGAGTGAGAATACTTTCTTTAGCATATGTTTGACTAGGCATCAAACGGATCCCAATAAGAAAGAAAAAGTAAAAATCTCCAGCAAACTAAATTATATAAACATGGAAAGGAATGAAATAATCACCCACAATCACAGACAAATGTGAGGGTTACGTGGCACTGTAAGGGAAGTAAAAATACGACCTGACCAGGGACAAGGGGCCGACACTTGAAGGGAGAGGGAGAAGCTGAAGATTACAAAAGGGGATTTAAAAAAAAACCTTTATTATGAAACATTTCAAACATTTGCAAAGATAAAGAGAATAGTATAATGAACCACCATGCAACCATTACTTAGCTTCAACAATTAATCAACTCGTAGCCAGTCTGGTTTCATCTATTCCCACTTCCCTGAATTTCTTTGATGTAAATCCCAGACGCATCATTTCATTCATAAATATTTCAATATGTGTTTCTAAAAGATAAGGACTCTTAAAAATACTGCCACAATCCATTATCAAACCTAAAATCTAATAATAATTCCTCAACAACATAACTTTTCCAATTGTCTCATTTTAAAAACAGTTCAAATGAGAATTCAAAAGATTACAATTGGTTCTAAATTTTCTTTTAATCTATTGGTTCCCCTCTCTTCTCTCTTTTCATCTTGCAATTTATTTGTTGAAGAAACTAGGTTGTTTATCCTATATAGTTGCCCACATTTTGGATTTTTCCAATTGCATCATCACGATGTCGCTTAACAATTTCTTGCCCGTCTTTCATGTAAACTGGTAATTATATGAGCTTGATCTGATTCAGGTTCAATTTTTTGGTAAGAAAATGTCATGGGTGGAGGTGTGTAATATGTATACAGTCTGAATGTCTTTCTTTCTGAGAGACAATGATGAGCATTACCTACATCCATTATTTCACTGGCGACTACAAATGGTGGTATTCTATTAATATAATTATTTATTAATAGTGTCATGTAATCATTTATTAACTGGACTATTACTATAAGGAAAAACAAAGAGCTTTAAATTAAGCAGGGACATGTTAATATCTCTTTATTTTATATATAAGATATATATAAAATATATATGTTTTTAAATATTAAAGAATTGATCCTGCCCTACCTGTTTTCTGTATCCACTTCCCCATTTCTCCTTCCTTTTACAAGCAGAGTGACATCGTCTGATTTATCCTTTTTTTTAAGGATCATTCTGGCTTCTGGGGATAGAACAGACTACAGGTAGGCAAGAGTGGAAGCTGGGAGTCAGATCAAGTGGCTATTGTAAAATCCAGATAGAAGATGATGGTGGCTTGGGCCAGGATGATACCAGTGGAAGAGATGGAAAGTAATTGGATTTGGGATATACCTTGAAGGTAGAGTTGACAAGATTTGCAGAGGAATTGAATGTAGGGATGTGCAAGAAAGAGAGGACTCAAGGGTGAATCTGGATTTTGGGCCTAAGCATCTGGAAGGAGTAGTTGTAGTTGACTGACATGAGGAAGATATGGTTGGAACAGGTTCATAGGGGAGGACTGGGAACTTAGAGGAGATAAAGAATGAACAGCCCAGTGGGTTCATAGCTAATTAAATGACAATGTTCATGCTACTGAATGGATTGATGTCAGCAGGAGGGAGATCTGCAGAGTGTTTTGAAGGGCTTTGTGCATTGACCTGTCTTTTTATTAGTAACTGGGGTCATTTTACCATTGACACAATGCTAGGTAGGCTGCTATGTTGGGTGACAGAACAGAGTCAAAGGGTGATCTTGACAATTCTAGGATAGATTGAATCAAGCAAAATGAAGTTAACCTAAATGAAGTCTTGCATTTGAACTGTCCAGGCAATATCTATTTGAGGAATAGCATTGTTATTAAAGACAGTGTTTGTGCAAACATATCTGGCTCAAAATCCCAACCTGCCTCTTCTTAAGATTAAGTCTAATAGCTTCTCTTATTTGTAAAATGGTACAGTAATACCTTGCACACAAAGTGTGACAAATGAAATAATTAAGCACTTAACACCCTATCTAGAAGACCTTTCCTTCTAATCTTTATTTTTTTTTTCAAATTAGGTATTAGCAAATATTGGCATTTGGGATGGGCTTTTAAGAGCCTCTTGAAATAATATTATAACTAGAGATTTTCTGGGACCTGAAACTTTACTTGCCCAGAACAAGTGTTCTCATCAGAGCCCCTGACCCCACCTGAAAATGTCAGCCCCATCTCTTTATTTTCCCCATCTCTGCTTTCACCTCTCTCTGCCTTAAGATTAATAACCGATTTTATGTTTTCTATCATATTTTAAGTCACTCTCTAATAATATTTGTTTATAAGCTTTTGCTGTTTATCTGATAGCTTGGAACACTTTCTAGGGCTTTTTATTTTTTAATTTTTTTATTGAGACATAATTTACATACGGTAAAATTCACCAATTTAAATTATACAATCTGATCAGTCTTGACCAATGTATACACCATCAACAATCATAGAACATTTGGGTCTACGTTTTTAAAGTCTTCTAGTTGGAAATAAATTTCTGAACATGCTTATAAATGACAAATTTGCAAGTTAAAAAATACAATTTTATTCAGTATAAAATGAGAAATGAAGAATACATTTAAGAATAGTAATTAAGAAAAGCAAAAGAATTCTAAAAAAATCTATTTAATCATTTACTTGTCTTCTTTTATCTTCTAAATAAAATGAAATGCTTGCAGAAAACTAAAAACTTGCTAAGAATAAATTTTATTTCAGGATACTTAGGGCTCTACCTGTAACTGCGGATGAGATTCAGGGTACTTGATTCATGTTTTTAGTCTTGGTCTCCTGGTTTGTTTCCTTTTCATGCAAATATATTTAGAATCGGGGTGCAGTTGAAGAATGGGAAGTTGAACAGAGAAGAGAGTGGAGAAGAGGCAGTAAGACCAGTTGGCACAAGCAACACTTAAACCTCTGATTTTCCTCCTTAAATAGCATAATTACATGGAAATGGTGCCCAGTAATGTAGAGCAAATTAAGTGTTTGAAGTACAAAATGAAATTGTAACTATTAGAAAATTGTTAGAAAAAGAGTTGTAATATGCCATAGGCATTATGTTTTGCGGATAGACACATGCTAATGCTTTTGAATGCTCGCTTAATGTAAAAATGAGAATTTCTAGATATGGGGGTGAGATAAAGCAAGACAGGAGCCTGTCCCTGCCTTCCCAGAACCCTCTTCCTTTGGTGCTCCTGTGTTGCTCCATGGTTCCTTCATTCTTATCTCTCTCTCCTCTTCTCTCTCTGCCTTTGATAGCCCTTCATTGTTCTCTTTGTCCCTTATTTTGGGGCATTTCCCAAAGTTTTTCTCTGTCCTCTCCTTTTTTTCTTTTACCTGTTTTCTTCTTTGGAGATCACAGTTATTTCTATGTCTAAGGGAATATCACCTCAGTTACGGAAATAAAAATCCAAGAATCAACAAGCTCAAGCACTGTAAGAGTTCTACATAGGGAGGGACGGCTGACAAAGTGGACCCACGATTCCCTGTGATTTTCCTCATTTTTCCTCACATCTCCTCACTTTAATTTCCATTGTTCCTCCCACTAGATCCCAGGTGTACTGCTCCAACATTAAAGTTCTGGTCCAACTGTGGATCAAAATCCCTTTCTTAGTTTCTCTGTAGCAGAGGTTAGAATTTTAAAAAAAGAACTAAAACAAACCAGCAGATAAAACAAAGATGACATAAAAAGAACACAAAACCATTGAGAGAGACAGAAAGCTTTAACTTAGCCTGTTTTGTTTGGGTTCTAATATTCTCATAGCCATTTATAGGTTAAATAGAGGTTGTTCAACCTCCAGTGCTAAAGGTAGACAGCAAAGAATACCTTGCTCAGTCCTCAGGGAGAGGGCTTCCTCCCTCATCTGAGGTTTCCCAGTTGAGACACATACTTCTTGTCTAGGAGACTGACAAGTAGAATGACCACATTCTTCAAGGGAGGCCACCGCTCACTAGATCAGGGACACCCATTGTCTAATGACCACTAATAATATCAAATTACTGGCCTACTAACAACTGTGATATCCATTCAACAAAAATTTATATTCAGCTCAGCATTGTGAGGAGCTTTAGTTAGCACATCTCTATATATGTAACTTCCAAATCTATATTTCCAGCTCAAGCTTATTTGTTCATTCTTCCTCTTCTTTATCCATTCAGTCAATATTTCCTCAGCACCTCCCATGTGTCAGGCTTTGTGCTAGGGTGTAAACAAGACAGACATGGCACCTGCCTTCATGGAATTTGCATAAACAGAGGTAGACAGGCATGAAAAAATTATGAGTTGTTAAGTGTTATAAAGGAAGATTGCAGAGTATTATGGAGTCCATAAGAAGATCTGACTTAGTCGAGTTGGTTGGGGAAGGCTTCCTGGAGAAGGTGACATTGAAGTGAAACTTGAAGGATGAAAAACCAGCCAGGCATGTCTAGGTGTGTGTATCAGAATGAAGGGAGGAGCAAGGAGGAAACACTAAGCAGAGGGCACAGCACATGCAAGGAATGTTAGATTACAGGGGAGATACTGACTTGAGGTGAACCTGCCAAGGAGGTCAAGAATTAAATCATGCTGAATCATGTTATAGCTTTCACACCTCTATTCCTAGAGCAATAGGAAGCCATAGAAAGCAGGAGAGTGACATGATCATACTTATATTTGGGTGAGAGTATATGATGATGATAATAATAATAATAATAATAATAATAATGATAGCTAAATCTACTTCTTATGGACCAAGCACTGTTGTGCTTTTCATACATTAACTAATATGCACTTCACACAAACCCTGTGAATTAGGTACTATTTTGATGCCCAATTTAGAAGTGAGGAACCTGAGGTATATAGATAGGTTAACTAACTCATCCAAGATTATACAGCTAATAAGTAGCAGAGCTGAGATGTGAGGAGACCGGTCAGGAGGCTGTTGGCAGAATTACTAGCAAAAGATGCTGAGCTTGGACTGGGGTAATGACAGTGGGGAGGCATTAGGGCAATAGAGTTAAGATACATATGGGCTGTAAAATGTGTAGAACTTATCTCCAAAGCACTACATTTCTAATTACTTATACATTTCAACTTGACTATCTTGTGTCAATTTTCTACCAAAACCCTTTCCCATCTGTATTTCCTATTTCTGTTAATGATATCATTATTTGCAATTATTCAAACCTAAAGCCTAGAAATTTTTCTTTTCTTTTTTTATTTTTTGGAGTAATGGGGTCTTACTATGTTGCCCAGACTAGCTCACACTCCTGGGCTCAAGCCATCCTCCCGCCTTGGCCTCCTAAAGCGCTGGGATTACAGGCGTGAGCCACCGCACCCGGCTGTAGAAATATTTTCGTTCTTTCCCTCTCCCTTCTTGCCAGCAAGTGAGCAGTCACAAAGCCCATGCCAGTTACTTTTTCCAAAGTCCTCACAATTCATTCCAGCGTTCCCATCCCCAATGTCTTGCCCGTGAGAAGTCTGAATGTAGGTCTATTTGCACTGAAGGCAGGCCTTCCAAACTAAGCCCTGCAACTTTACCTTGGTCCTGAGTCTGACCCTCAGCTGCACCAACTGGGAAAGTGGGTTTTGGGAGCATACGGAGAATGGACCCTGTATTGCTGTGAGGTCCACTTTAACTATGAGATGGGAATGGATTAAGATGTGATAAAAGAAGGTAGGAGGGAGAGCTAATGGGGCTAGAAAGACTGAAATAATCACAGGTAGGAGAACCTGAAAAATGTGGTTTCCTAGAAGCCAAATTCCTGCCAAGGTCATGCTCTAGCTCATGGGATTTTCTACTGCTCAGAATGCCTTCTGCCTTTCTCTGACTAAAGCACTAGTGCCCCAGGTTTTTACTATCAAAGACAGGATAACAACATAAAAATATTTATTGATTAAACATAAAAAGCACTGAGAGTTTTTCCAGATGGAGGGAATAGCATATGCTCTAGTTCTTATATTTGTTTTGGGGTTTTATTATATCCATGTCTCGAGTCTATGTGTCATTCTTTTTCCTTCTACTATTTCAATTAATCTTCAGAACAATCCTATCAGGTAGGTGTTCATATCCCTCCCTCCTTCCTTCACAGGTGAAAAAACTGGGGGTCAGAGAGTTTCAGTGACTGGCCAGAGATCACATAGTTAGAAAGTGGCAGAGCCAGAATTCAGATTTGGCTTTGTCTGGCTCTAAAGCCTGTGTTGTAGCTGCGCCAACCCACTGCCTCTAACAGCATAGAGGCATAGTATTCTCAAAAAAATTAATTTTAGAAGCTTTAACATTTTGAGCTTAGAATTGAAAGCAGTGATGTTTTCAATGAATTCATCTCTGTCAGTCTAGTTAAGGTCAAGAAATTTGAAAATGGCATTTTATGTTGAAAATGTCTTTCAAAAGTCTCTCTTACTCTGTGGTTCCATGACATTATTTCAGTTGTTTTAACTCCAAGAGAAGATGGTTAGTAAAATGCCCTTTTACACATATAAGGACCACATTTAGGGAAGCTCATGTGAGTCTGTAGGAATTGAAAACGATCTTTTCCTCCCATTTTAGGGATTAAGTCATAATGGTTTTGGAAGCTATGCATTTAGTTTAGAGATGCTTAGACACAACAATATGCTTTATAAAAACAAATTCTATAAAAAAATCTTAATGATGTCATAAGAATCATTTTTATAGTAATTACATCACACCAGATTTAATTCAAAATAGTTTCTATATGTATGTACAATCATTTCTTGCACAATGCAAATATTTACCTGGCTAATCTAGTCATAAATATGAAATAAATCAGTCAGAATAATAAAGGTCCAAAATATATTGAAAGAATAAAATGTCCTTAAAACAAGTAAGTACATGTTAGTGGTTGTTTATAACATGCTTCTCTAATAAATTTATTAATTACTAAAATATTTATATATTCATATATAGGGAATATGATAATTTTAATTCTGTTTTTATGAATATATAAACATAACTATTAAAAATTGGTACAAGTTAACTGACCAATGCAAGAATGGTAAATAGTTATCCTTGCATATTTATATTTCTACTTTTTAAAGCTGTAAACACCATAGAGAAAATGCATTCATGAATGTGAAACATAATAATTCCTGTGGCTGCCACATTTTTGTATCGATAGTAATACAGACTTCCTCTCTATCTAGTTCTCTATCAAAAAAAAATGTTTAAATCAAAAAATCCTGTGCCACTTCTGATGTCAACTAAAATCAGTTTACATAGATCAGCTTTTGTATCAAAAAGCCCATCTTACCTTTTCCCTATCAGGTGATATTTGCATACTTTATTTCAAGTGTTCAAAATAAGAAAATCTAAAGGCTCTTCTTTTTGGGGCTTTCATTTAAGGGCCTTATGATTTCATGGCCTCTCTTGAAATCATAAGATGCAGAGGTGAGGAGTAAGGATTCTGGAGCCCTTCTGGCTGAATTTGAATCCCAGAAGTACCACTTACTTGCTGTGTGATCTGTGGCAGGTTATGTAATATCCCTGTGTCTCATTTTCCTCATGGTGATGATAGTAGCAATACATATCTCATTGCGATGCTGTTAGGATAAAATAAATACTAATGCCTAGAATACAGAAAACACCATATAAATAGTGATTATTATTGCACAACCTAAGTTTTACTTAATGGTTATTTTATTAAAGTATAATACACATGCAGAAAGATACACATAAGTGCTCAGCTTACTGAACTTTCATAAGCTAAACAATCCTGTATAACCAGCATGTAAATTGCAAAATAGAAACTAGCACCACAAAAGCCCTCCTCATGCCCCCTTCTGCTCACTTCCCCTCACTAAGGGTAACCAATATCCTGACTTCTTATTAGTTTCATTAATGGCAATTTTTAAAAATTTGATATTACGGCAATCGATAAGAGATTTATTGTAGTAGCATTTTGTTTTTTATTTAATATCAAGACTTAAATCTATCTGCTGATTATTCTTTTAACATACAGTTATATTTTGTTTTCTAGGTTGAAAAAGCTTCTTGAACAAGAAAAGGCATACCAAGCCCGTAAAGAAAAGGAAAATGCTAAACGGCTCAATAAACTAAGAGATGAGCTTGTCAAACTCAAGTCCTTTGCACTCATGCTGGTGGATGAAAGACAAATGCATATCGAACAACTCGGCCTGCAAAGCCAAAAAGTACAGGATCTTACTCAGAAACTGAGGGAAGAAGAAGAAAAGCTCAGAGCCATTACTTCCAAATCCAAAGAAGACAGACAGAAATTGCTCAAGTTAGAAGTGGACTTTGAGCACAAAGCTTCAAGATTTTCTCAAGAGCATGAAGAGATGAATGCGAAATTAGCTAATCAAGAGTCTCACAACAGGCAACTTAGACTCAAGCTGGTTGGCTTAACTCAAAGAATAGAGGAGCTAGAAGAGACCAACAAAAATCTCCAAAAGGCAGAGGAAGAACTTCAAGAATTAAGAGATAAAATTGCCAAAGGGGAATGTGGGAACTCCAGCCTCATGGCAGAAGTGGAAAATCTCCGAAAGCGCGTGCTTGAAATGGAGGGAAAAGATGAGGAGATCACTAAAACGGAATCCCAGTGCAGGGAATTGCGGAAGAAGCTGCAAGAGGAAGAACACCATAGTAAGGAGCTCAAAATTGAAGTCGAGAAGCTACAGAAGAGAATGTCTGAACTGGAGAAATTGGAAGAAGCATTTAGCAAGAGTAAATCTGAATGCACCCAGCTACATTTAAATCTGGAGAAAGAAAAGAACTTAACCAAAGACCTGCTAAATGAATTGGAAGTGGTCAAGAGTCGAGTTAAAGAACTTGAATGTTCTGAAAGTAGATTGGAAAAAGCTGAATTAAGCCTAAAAGATGATCTTACGAAATTGAAGTCATTTACTGTGATGCTGGTTGATGAAAGGAAAAATATGATGGAAAAAATAAAGCAAGAAGAGAGAAAAGTGGATGGACTCAATAAAAATTTTAAGGTGGAACAAGGAAAAGTTATGGATGTAACTGAAAAACTAATTGAAGAAAGTAAGAAGCTTTTAAAATTGAAATCTGAAATGGAGGAAAAGGTATACAATTTGACAAAAGAGAGAGATGAGTTGATAGGCAAACTGAAAAGTGAAGAAGAAAGATCCTCTGAATTAAGCTGCAGTGTTGACTTATTAAAGAAGAGACTCGATGGTATAGAGGAAGTGGAAAGAGAAATAACACGGGGAAGATCTCGGAAAGGACCTGAGCTCACCTGCCCAGAAGATAATAAGATTAAGGAACTAACACTCGAAATTGAAAGACTGAAGAAACGTCTCCAACAATTGGAGGTGGTCGAAGGAGATTTGATGAAGACAGAGGATGAGTATGATCAGCTGGAGCAGAAATTTAGAACTGAGCAGGATAAGGCTAACTTCCTCTCTCAACAACTAGAAGAGATCAAGCACCAGATCGCCAAGAATAAAGCAATAGAGAAAGGAGAGGTTGTGAGCCAGGAAGCTGAGCTGAGACACAGATTTCGGTTGGAAGAAGCTAAAAGTCGAGACTTAAAAGCCGAAGTACAAGCTCTTAAAGAAAAAATTCACGAATTAATGAACAAAGAAGATCAGCTTTCTCAGCTCCAAGTAGATTATTCTGTCCTTCAACAAAGATTTATGGAAGAAGAAAATAAGAACAAAAACATGGGGCAGGAGGTCCTCAGTCTGACCAAAGAGTTGGAGCTGTCCAAGCGTTACAGCCGAGCTGTCAGACCCAGTGTGAACGGAAGAAGAATGGTGGATGTGCCTGTGACGTCGACTGGAGTACAGACTGATGCAGTCAGCAGTGACGCAGCAGAGGAGGAGACGCCGGCTGTTTTCATACGGAAATCCTTTCAGGAAGAAAATCATATCATGAGTAATCTTCGACAGGTGGGATTGAAGAAACCTATGGAACGATCCTCTGTTCTAGAGAGGTATCCTCCAGCAGCAAATGAGCTCACTATGAGAAAGTCCTGGAATCCATGGATGAGAAAAAGGGAAAATGGTCCCCCAATCGCTCAGGAGAAAGGGCCTCGAACAAATTCCAGTCCAGGGCACCCAGGAGAGCTAGTCCTTTCTCCAAAGCAGGGCCAGCCCCTGCATATCCGAGTGACGCCAGATCATGAGAACAGTACTGCGACTTTGGAGATAACAAGCCCAACATCTGAAGAATTTTTTTCTAGTACCACCGTCATTCCTACCTTAGGGAATCAGAAACCAAGGATAACCATTATTCCATCCCCAAATGTTATGTCTCAGAAACAAAAAAGTGGGGATACTACTCTTGGCGCAGAACGAGCCATGTCCCCCGTCACGATTACTACGTTTTCCAGAGAGAAGACCCCAGAAAGTAGAAGAGGCACATTTGTGGACAGGCCCACATCCCCCATCCAGATCATGACAGTGTCTACATCAGCAGCACCAGCTGAGATTGCAGTTTCACCTGAATCCCAGGAAATGCCCATGGGAAGGACTATCCTCAAAGTCACCCCAGAAAAACAGACTGTTCCAACTCCAGTACGGAAATACAACTCCAATGCCAATATTATAACTACAGAAGACAATAAAATTCACATTCACTTAGGTTCTCAGTATAAACGATCCCCTGGGACTTCAGCTGAAGGAGTAAGTCCAGTTATTACTGTCCGACCAGTCAATGTGACAGCTGAAAAGGAAGTTTCCACTGGCACTGTCCTTCGTTCTCCCAGGAACCATCTCTCTTCACGACCTGGTGCAAACAAAGTGACAAGCACTATCACCATAACACCAGTCACAACCTCATCTGCTCGAGGAACCCAGTCAGTGGTGAGTAGAAGAGGCTCCAAAGCGCAGGCCAGTGGAGGGAGGGAGAACTGAGTAGTGAGACTAACACAGCACTGACAGTAAAACATAGCATATGTCTCTCACTCTACCTGGACCAACCAACAGATGTTTCCTAGAGGACAAGCTACACTGAGAAATGAAATTTAAACGTGACTGACCTAATATTTTGACAAATTGGGCCAACTATGAGGGAAAATTTCACTTATTCATGGAAATTATGCAGACCTCAAAGTACTTGCAAAGATGGCCTCTATGAAATGGTAGCATACAGTAATCATAATTTTTGAAATTTGGTCTTATGTTTAAAATACTTTTTTAAAAAATTTATTTTATTACTTATTTACTTCTTTATTTTTTGTAGAGATAGGGTTTGGAGTTCAGTCGTGCAATTGTAGCTCACTGTAACCTTGAAGTCCTAGGCTCAAGTGATCTTCCTGCCTCAGCTTCCCAAGTAGCTGGGCCTACAGGTGTGCACCACCATGCCTGGCTAATTTTTTTTTTTTTTTTACTTTTTGTAGAAATGGGGTCTTGCTCTGTTGCCCATGCTGGTCTCAAAGTCCTGGCCTCAAGTGACTGTCCCACCTCAGCCTCCCAAACTGCTGGGATTATTGGTGTGAGCCACCATGCCCAGCCCAAAGTACTTTTTTGAATGGAGACTGGGGGAAACAGTCAATATGCAGGAAGAATTGAAATTATTCCTAGGTTATATTTTTATAATCTAAAATATTCAATATGTGGTTATGTATGGCAATAGTCATACTTTATTCCAAAAATAAGATTACAATATTTTAATATCCAAACTTTGTTAAAAGTAAAAAAACAAATGATTTTTATATGCCTAAAAACTGTTTTATTTAATATCTTATAAAAGCAGTTGCTTCATAAATATTTAATAACTAGCTGGGAGGCTAAATGAATGATTATAAAAAAGCATGTCCAAAGTATGAAAACCAGAGCTTAAAAATAAATTAAGTTTTTCAAAATACTTCCAGTGATGGTCTCTGTTTATTAGAGGCAAATTGGTAAATGTAATTATAGAAGAGCATGTACTATTTAGATGTTAATTTAAGCTAATAGACTAGAAATTATGATTCCTAGTCTCTGAACAAATCCTACAGCATATATTGAAATCTCTTAAGAAAGACAGGAAGTTCATAATTTAAATAGAAACTGTGGCTTATTTTCCCATATCCTTTATATAATTTACTTTAATTCTCTATGCACAAACATATACTCAAGACAGGCTTCAAACTATGACTTACTAATTGATTTGCCACTAAAGCTTTTAGTTATTGGCTCTACAGGATCCAAATAGCATTTGGAATTGTTTAGCCTTCTCGAATGGTTCAATACTGCTTTTTAGTCAATACAGAGCATAGCTTGGTTGTGTAGGGTCTTGCTTCTTTCTGCTGCATTTTATCAAACGATAGTGGAGGTGTAAATCACTGTAACTTAGAGAAGATTTTCTGCTGCAACATTTATTCCCATTTTAAGGTTCAGATTACCCTCCGTAGCAACATTTTTGACTACTGATTAAACCTCATTCACAAATAGGATTTCAAAACAACTGTCTAAGATTTCTAAGGCCTGAATGATGGCCCACTTACTTCAGGTATATTAGATCCTACAAAACCAAGGACAACAAAAGGTTTGGCACATCCCTCTTAGAATTTAAACAGTGAGGCTAGTTCATTTGTGCATTTATTCATTCAATAGTTGTTGAGTGTCAGCTATACTTTAGGCATGGGGTTAGGTGCCGGCATGCAAAGAGGACGTTAGAAATTCTTGACGTAGTCGGAGAGGCAGGATCGGAACTTACTTAGTAGTTCCATGATGGAGATGTGTACAAAGGAACCAACAGAGAAGGCTTCGCAGGGGAGGAAGTATTCATAGATAAGGAGAGATTTTTCAGAAAGGAAAAGGGAAGGAGATGTAGACAGACAGCATGTGCAAAGGCATGACAATGTGAAGGAGCTTGGAGTGTTTAGGGAATGGTGAGCGATCCATTGTGCTGCTGCAGTGGGGCATGGGAAAAAAATGCCAGAGCAGAAAATGGAAAAGCAAACTGGGGTAAGGTATTGAAGGGAGGCACATGTTTTATTATGAAATTGATATTTAATCTCATAGATAAAGGGAGCCATTGGAAGGGTAATGATCATGAGAAAAACATTGCATTATTTATGTCTTAGAAAGATATGTCTAGAAAACAATTTAAAGGATAAATGAGAGGACACAGAGGCTAAAGACAGGAATGCTGTTGCAATTTTCCAGGCTAGAGATGATGTAGGCTTGAACTATGGTAGTGAAAATGGGGACAGAGATATACTGAAGATAGAATCAAAAAGATTTTATGACAAATTGAGTATAGAAGGTGGCTCTGGGTTTTCTGGTTTGGGTGTCTGGGTGGATAGGATGAAAAACTTAGGGGCATTAACTGTTGGGGAAAGCGTAAGTAATGTTTGGACCATGTTATATTCGAGATATCTGGGGGACGCTGGAAATGGCCAGTGAGTAGTTGGGAATATGATCTGCATTGCAGGACAGCATTGAAGCCTAGAGGTACCAGGGCTTCGACACATGGGGTAATCACTAAGGCGATTCTCAGGGTGAACGTGAAAAATTAAAAGGGGGCTGAGAATGGAACATAGTGACCCTCACATTTAGGAGGCAGCAAGGAGTCAGCAAGTGATTGAAAAGGAGTTGTCAGAGACAGGAGGTGAACTGATGAGACTCAAGTAAGAAATCACAGCAAGCCTTTAAGAAAGAGGGTGTGGTCAGCAATGACAACAAAAAGTAAGAAGAGTCTGAGGTCGTTCGCAGGTGAAAAGATTGCCCCTTCACCTGAAATGGAGGAAAGGGGGAAGAGTGGAGGTAACCAGGGGGCAGTAGGAGTAACGTGGCCTGAGTTTTTGCCTGGTGGCCTATCCTTTTCTATGTGAAATAAGAGTCAAGGTCATCTTCAGTAAGAGTAGAGGAGGTAGGTTAGTGCTTGAGAAGAGAAGGAAGTTTCAAGCAAAGATGTTTCTAGAGAAGGGAAAGGGAGGTTATCTAAGCAGACTAGATACCAATTCCAAATTTCTTACAATTCTTTTATTTGGAGAAGGGTCGTCTGTGGGTCTTCGGGTGGCAAGAGTCCTGCTAATGTTCAGACGGATGGCATATCCTGGGGAAACTGACCTACGTCTCCCTTGTTGTCTCTGTGTTTTCTCTCTTACAGTCAGGACAAGACGGGTCATCCCAGCGGCCTACACCCACCCGCATTCCTATGTCAAAAGGTATGAAAGCAGGAAAGCCAGTAGTGGCAGCCCCAGGAGCAGGAAATCTGACCAAATTCGAGCCTCGAGCTGAGACTCAGTCTATGAAAATAGAGCTGAAGAAATCTGCAGCCAGCAGCGCTACCTCTCTTGGAGGGGGGAAGGGCTGAGGGCAGTGGCTGAGGGGGTATGTCGTGCAGATGCTACTGCTGCCGTGAAAACGAACCTTCGCCTGCTCGTGCCAACTCTTTACATGTACTAATTTAAGTTTTAAATATCTTGTTTATAAAATAACCAACTAATAGCCATGTGTCTTTCCTATTTTGTGCATTTGTTTTGATGCTGGGGAACAGAACTAATTAGCAAAACTACTGTTTGCCACGTGGTTTGTTGAAGACACTGGGCCTGAGGCAGGGCCTGGCCTCTCCTCCTAGTTTTGCTTCTAGCGAGTGTACCCATCGGTTAACCATCCGAGCAGGCTCAGTGTTTTCATCAGTAAGAGGTGGGGGCTGGATCACGTGCTCTCCAAGGCTGGCTCCCATATTTCCTAATTATAAGCCAAATTTAATAGACCTCGTTCCACAGTACTTTATTTTTAAAAAATTCTGTTATGAAATAAGATATAGTTTAACAATTCTCATTTGCCTCTATCAAATCCTGAATTTGCTTTATGTGCTGGACAGAAAAAATCACGTAGCTATCACAGGGCCTGGACCTCTAAAATTTCACAAAAAGAAAAGCCTCTGAGATGATTTCAGATAATAATTTGAATGTGAAATAAAGTGGAAATGAAATATGGAATCCTAAAAACAGAGTTTTACTTATTTGTGTGTCTGTGTGTATTGTAGAAGTTTAAGCTCCCTCCAAAAGATTCCCAACATTTCTTTAGCAATAATTTTAGAACCATTAATGTCAGACTCATGCTCTATTCAAGTGTACAATTGATTTAAATTATGGAGCAGTTTGAATAGAGCTGCCAAATGGCCTTTTATAGCTCAAGAGAGATTGTGATGGATAGAAAATAGCAGAAAGTAAATTTTGATACCTTAATGCCAAGAAAAAAATGACATGATGCATAGCTTAATTGAATTCAAATATTTTCCTCAGTTAAGTGTGAACTTTACTTGTGAATGTAGAACCAGTTCATGATTTGGGGTGCGTGTGTGTGTGTGTGGTGTGGAGAAGTGAATTATTATTGCTGTCACTTTTATTCACGTTTGAATCATTTTCTTTAATTTTTAAGCATGTTTTAATAAGCATGAAACAGAGTGTGAATGCAAAATGCGAGGTGTATTTGTGACATTAACCATGTTAGAGTGGACATTGTGCTTCATAGTCACAGAACCACAAATGAGCTCAACGCCGGTAACCCACAGCTTAGCATAAAAGGTCTCATGTAGGCTGCACCTTTGCCCAAATTTTTGAGCCAATTGAGTAAACTTTATAAAAATACAATAATAGCAAAGCTACAATTTTTTATTTTTCCATTTTTGAACCATGAAGTTTCCCAAGTTATATGGACAGCACCTGCTGTTGATATTTGGGAAAAGGCAGATTGAATAAAAAAGATGTTTTATTAGTTTTTAGCCCATGAATTAATGTTTCATAATAAAGAAGCTCTTTTCTGAGTCCTTCTCCACACCGTATTTCTTATCACTTGCAGAATTTGGATTTGAATTGCATATGGTGGTGGTAGATGTAGATACCTTATAGTATTCACATTCACTTTAATCAGATCTCTGTTGCCTACTGCTCATCAGTGTTTAGCATATGTATGAAAAAATGTTGAGCAACCATGTTAAAGACGTGCCATAATGATGGGATTTCAAAGTTGAAGAAGAGAGATGCAAAAAAAAGGCTATGAAATATGATTTTGGACGAGTTTAAACAAGAGAGCTTGCCACTTAGAGTACTGACTTGTATTTTTTTAAAAGGGAATTTTTCCTCTTTCATAAAGTGGACATCCAACTCTTTCAAAAACAAGGTCATTCACTGTTTTTGCTACTGCCTACTTGGCCTTTGTGAAGTATTTAGTGTTACTGTACCAAACCATAATGCATTTGAACAAACGAGGTGTCAAAAGAACCAAACACTGCATTCCTTTTGACTCTACCTGCCATTCTTCAGTAACTTTTATCATAATCTCATTGTCACTGCTGCTGTATTTGCTTTTACCTGCTCACACCATGCTTACTACGCTGTTTCTTCCTGGAAGTCCGTACCATCTGCAGGGAGAGTGCTCTGAAGGCTTACCAGTGCACGTATAGGATGTTTAGACATCTAGATCTTGGAATAGAGCCACCTACAAAGTACAACTGCTAAGAAAACTTGGCAGAACAACGCATATTCACTTTTCACAAATGATAAGGAGTAACCACCACGGCAATTTTTCTTTGTAATTTTAGAAGCAATTCTACATTTATTGGATAGCTTTGCTTTAAACCACATATTAGAAATAAGATCCACTGGGGATAGGAGGTGGAGCTTTAAATGCACTCCAACTCCAGCTTCCATTTGTGAACATAATGTTTTTAAGATGCAATTTAATGTGCTTTTGTAGAAGTAACTGGGATTAAAAGTTTAGAATCTTTCCTGGTCCTGAAATGTGTTGTGCAGTAAAATAAAAGGGGTCTCACCATGGCTGATGTGTACAGCTGCTGCTCTGGTCTCACCTTGAAAAACTCCAGGTGGGTGGGAGACTCAGGGGTGGGAGGTGTGTGCCATTGCCACAGACTTCAATGTGATGGTGCCTTCTAGGGACACAATCTATACAGCTACTGAGAAGACACTGGTCTTCCTGGTCTGAGAATAATTTTAATATTTTTGACTACTGCAGCATACTATGATGGTGGCCACCTCCCATGAATGGTCCCAGAAATGTCCACTATGGGACACAGCTCTAGGAGTGTTTATCATTTTTTGAAAATGTGAGCTTTACATCTAGGTTATCTGCTTAAACAAGATTATATTTAGTTTCTACTGGCATTACTATTTTATTTCCAGTGAGGATTGGCTGATGGGTGGCAATTGGGCTCTCTCTAGAGACTTTAATGTATTCATCGATGGTGTTACCAGGTCTCTTACTAGAATGTCTTCAAGAAAGAAGTGAAGAAATAGCTTTGATGTGCAGTGTGGGAAGAGTATAATTTCAGGGATGTGGAAACAAGTTCAAGAACATAACATGTAAAAAGATTTTAATTTCTCATTCCCTCATAGATTCAAAATACTGAGGGAAGAGTGAGACTTTCCTGACTGGGAAAATCACAGACATATAGATAAGAAGAGCACATTTATTTTGGAAGCTGGAAGGAAAGAGAGAGAGGGTGAGGTAATGAGGAGATGAACAGAGAGAGGATTTCCCAGTAAACAGGAATGTATGATTGCAAAATTTCCCCAACCTAGATAAAGTTTAGTGTTTCCCCTCTACCTCCTCCTCCTGGGTCTCCTCATTGGTTATGTCTTTGTTCTCTTCTGTTTCAACTTCTCCTTTTCACTTGCTGTTTCCACACGGGATATAAATATGCTCTGACCTCTTCCATTTTAGCAAAATTCTTCCTTCAGCTGTGCAGTCCTCTATAGTTATTGCCCTGTCTCCTTCCATGCCCAGGTAAGCTACTGACACAACACACTTCCTGCCTCCACGTTCCCACTTCTCATTTATTCTTTAGTTGCTTTTTGTTTTTATTAAAAAAATTCATATACATAGTTTAAATATCAGCCAGGGCTAAAAGACAATGAAAACAGATGTTCCTTATCCCTTTCTTCAGTTTTTTCCCCTGGAGAAAAACCACTTCCAACTCTTAGCTGTTTCTTCTGGGATTTATTTTCATATTTCTAAATAATGGGCTTGTAGTCTGACTTTTTATTTCCAGAGTTCAGATATCTTTTGTTTTCCCATTATCATTTTTTTTTTTTTTTTTTGAGACAGAGTCTCACTCCATTGCCCAGGCTAGAGTGCCATGGCATCAGCCTAGCTCACAGCAACCTCAAACTCCTGGGCTCAAGCAATCCTCCTGCCTCAGCCTCCTGGGTAGCTGGAACTACAGGCACACACCACCATGCCTGGCTAATTTTTTCTATTTTTTTTAGTTGTTTGGCTAATTTCTTTCTATTTTTAGTAGAGACGGGGTCTCTCGTCCTTGCTCAGGCTGGTCTCGAACTCCTGAGCTCAAACGGTCCTCCCGCCTCAGCCTCCCAGAGTGCTAGGATTACAGGCTTGAGCCACCACTCCTGGCCCCCTTTATCATTTTGATTGTTGAAGATTTAGCCCTCTCACTTGTCCCCTCCCTTCCCTTTTTCCCATTCTCCCAATATGATTACACCAAAATTTATTTGAGAAATCAGCAGCCAGCATTTATAAATTTATACATGTTTATGTTTACAGTGTAAACTTAAATATTGTTCCCTGCCGAGCCGAGTAGTATACTATGATTATGCTCTTTTCCCCTCACCACTTTTCTCCCTTGAAAAGAATAATTGCCTTAATTTTTCATCTGGTTGGTTTTCTATGTGTCTATATGTTTTTGCAAATGCTCCACTAGATCTGCCAAACACCTATCAGTAATTTTTCCAAACACTTAAACACATCAATGTCATATTTTTCCCTGGAGGTCTTCCTAGTTCGACCCTCTGCTTCCTTACTCAGTCTGGACTGGTGTCCTCTAGGCTTGCTGCACAGTCGCTGTCCTTTTCCTTATGATGATCCTCTGTTTCTTTATCTTCTACTTCTTTCATCTATCTATCTATCTATCTATCTATCTATCTAAAATATCTATGTTTTGAAGTACATCTTCCAGTAGTTTCTAAAGGGAACCATCCTCCGGTAACCTTCCTGGGGCAGGCTTTCTGCACTCTGGGAATAGGTCAGGGGAGGTGAGATGAGACTCTCTTAGTTCAGGATTTAAACGTTTTACTCCCTTGCATTCAGTCTAGGCTGCGGATTCTTGTGCCTAGATTCTTAGGTCAGTTTTTCTAGAAAATAAGCCTCTGGTCTCTGGAGGTAGAGTTAGGGTGTGCTCTTCTCCCTCAGTTACCAAGACGTGTGATCTTCTTTGGTTCTCCTTTCACCGCTCTGCCTGCTCTGCCTCAGTCTCCCTTGCTGGCTCCTTATTTTATGCATACATGGTAAGGACTGATGCTCCCCACATCTCTGTCAAAAGCCATTTTTCCACTCTGCATGCTTGCTCTGGTTATTTCATATGCCCCCATATCTGATGACTCCCAAACCTCTATCTCCAACTGTGTATCCAACTTTGTACTGTATTATCTCCAACTCAGCTTGTCTAAAAACCACTCTCAATACCTCCCCATTCCTCTTCCCAATCTTCTCCTCTTATTATT
>RJWJ010013084.1:0-40464 GCA_004363605.1 Indri indri
CACACTCACTTGAGCATACAGATTCTCCTCCCTGTTGGTTCGGCAATAGTCATGAAGTTCATTTTGAAAAACAAGAACATCCGCCTGAAAGACCCACCCCATAACTAGAACATTTCAGAAACCAAACGCTTGCCAAGAATATGGTGAAAACCATCAAGGAAGACATAACCTTTAGATTGAATGTGATGAGTTACTGGCTCCCGGGGAGAGCTGTCGATCAGAGATGAGACCCAGTGAGCAGAGCAGCCCAGACAGCGGAGGGTGCGGATGGCGAAGTGTTTCTTCGCGGTTCAGTGACTCACGGATTTGGCCTCCTCCACCAAGATCATGTGTGCTACCAAATTTTGATTTACAGAGTCCAAAGATTAATGAATCAAACACTGCTTAAGGGCAATGTATACATCAGAATTCCTCCCCACCTTTTCCCTAACTTGTTAGACATGGCTCACGGTCTAGACGGCAAAGGAAGAAGACATCTGCACTTAGATGAGATTAATCTATCATCGATCCAGAAGCATACTTCAGGGCCTACTCAAGAAGGTTCACCTCTCCACAGCTTATATTAAGCTTATGAATATTCCCATCATTTCCAAAAACAATTTAAACATTCTATCACTTTAAGACCCAGAAATGTTGCAGGCTTGACAGAGTGTAACACTGGCCAGCATATTACCATAAATGCCCTCTTCTTTGCCTTCTGTTAAATAATCTCATGCAGTAATCAGCTTTAAAGACATTTGTGGGCCGGGCGCAGTGGCTCACGCCTATAATCTTAACACTCTGGGAGGCAGAGGTGGGAGGATCGCTTGAGCTCAGGAGTTCAAGACCAGCCTGAGCAAGAACGAGACTCTGTCTGAGGCATCATGGCACACAGCTGTAGTCCCAGCTACTCGGGAGGCTGAGGCAAGGGGATTGCTTGGGCCCAGGAGTTTGAGGTTGCAGTGAGCTATGATGATGCCACTGCACTCTACCCAGGGTGATAGAACAAGACTCTGTCTCAAAAAAAAGTAAAAAAAGACTTTTGTGTTCAGCATAGGAGAGTAGAAACATCAGAAACCTTAATTTTCTTTTTGTGTACCTAGCTTACCTTATCTGAACAGTGTAGACCTGATCGATGGGTTTGGGTTCCCACTCCAAAATTGTCTTGAAATTAGTTGATTTCCAAGTTAAATTATATGCTTCCACTACATCTGTAGTGCCTTTAAACAACAGAGAAACACCTATTATTATGTGCACTTCTCAGCATATGACTTTGAGTTGGCAATATAAAACACCTTTCCACCCTCCCATCACCATAAACTTCACATTTTGTTTTTAACCACAAAAACTTCATTACTGAATTATCAAGGGAAAAAATTTTCAGATTTCTTCCTGGTATTTCCTCATGGCGAGATCTACCTTATCATCCATGGAAATGAACAAGGATCTTGAATTCTCCTTTGGAATTATTTATGGGGAAAGCCTTCTCATAACTTGACCAGGAAACAAAGCCCAGAGCCATCAATGTGCCAGCGTGTTCAGGCCCCCCTTGGGAAGTCCAAGATTCAGGTTCAACCCACCAGGGAAGGCCAAGTAAGAAGGGCTTACAATAAATTACGGAAAAAGGCAAATCCCACATGTATGAGAAGTTAGGACTGCATACAAATGAAAAAAGCCAAATTTGATTCTTTCCATTTTTATCTGAAATGTCTCTATACTGAAACTTCCATAGAGACCAAGGTGGCTGTGTGGCCGGTCACACCATCGGCTGTATTCGATCAGCATGCTTTATCATTAAGGCCTGCTTTGTCAACAGGCAGCAGGCCCCGGCTCTGCACAGACCCAAACAGGCATACGGGGCATGCACAATGCCATACCTGCTCCAATCCAAGCAACATTTGGCAAAACGACTGCCTACACTCAAATCTAAAACACAGACAACCAAGAAAAGACCAAGGCTGCTCTTCATTAAGGGAAGATGCACATATAATGAAAGATGATATCCAAACCTTTGCATGCTGACCTGTGCAGATGCGGACCGACGTCCCATCACTTTCAAGGTCGCGATTCCCTGGGAAACTTTCCTCAAGGTTAAAGAGGGAGCCAAAAACCCGCTTACGCAACAACAATGGACGCTCAGAGCAAACACCTCTAGCAAAAGGGGCAGCCGGGTCTGGGGCGCCAACTACTCCGTGCAACTCCCGCCGGCGCGCCTCGGGGCCCAGGTTCATTCAAACGCGGCTCGGTAAGGGCAGCCGAGTCCTGCAGACGCGGGGGACACCATGGGTCACTCCGGGGACCCAGGGCGAGCCCGCCGACAGCCAGGACTGTCCCCTCCCTCCTACGGGCAGCGCGCCCCAGACTCCTGGGAGCTGGTGCTACTCACCTGAAGCGCTGACCACCTGGGAGAGGACCCAGCCGAGCAGGACCGTCCGAGCGACGGCGGTCCCCTGCGGGACCCGGGGCCGGGCAGGCGTCTCCATGTCCACGAGCTGGCGACGAGGTCGGGTGGGTTCCGATGCACCCTGGAGGCCGGGGAGGGCAGGCTTTAGGCACCCAGGGTCGGCCAAAGAGAGCGGGATGGGGCGCGGGGAGCCCCGAGTCTGGGGAAGCCCGTGCCCGGCGCGCTATAAAGGGCCGCGCGGACGCCCGCGCCTCGGCCGGCCCCTGGCGCCCGCCCCGCCCCGCCCCTCCCAACTCCCCGCCCCCGGCCCGGGTCACTCGCCGTCGCGGAGGGCCGCCCCGGCCAGTCCACACCCCTGCCCCGCCTCCTCCCCGTAGGAAACTCCGGGACCCTGCAAGGGGGTGACTCACCGTGATTCAACCACGCCGCCGAGCGCCAAGCTGCCCTTGCGCCGCGGGCAGGCCCAGGTGCTGCGGGGGCCCAGGTGTCCCCGGGTTCCCCAGCCCTCCCAGCCACCCGGGCCCGCGACCGAGGTGGGCCGCAGATTTATGGAGAAGACAGAGGTGCCTCGGAAGGAGTTCCCGACTTGGAGGAAAGGGATTCTAGCCTTCTATTTGGTGATAAAGTGTTGTCCGGCCGGTGGGAGGGGCAGTATTCACAAAACGTAGTAGAAAGTGCGGTCTCTGGGCTCCGCTCGGGGAGCGAAGGGCATTTGCCCACCTGGGGCTGAGTTTCGGGATCTGCAGCCAAGTGACGGTGTGGCGGTGAGCGGGGCCCTCTCCCAGCCACGGTTTCCTCCTCTTCCCCGCGGGGCGGGATGCCTGGCCCACCTCCCTCACCGGCCCTTGGCGCGGTCGCATTGCAGAAAGGTGGCGCAAACGCAGGTCGGCCGTGGGTGTGAACGGCCCACAGGTCCGAATGTCAGTTGGCCCAGGCTCCACCCGGTCAGACTCGGGACAGTGACTGAGGAGGAACAGCCTCAAATCTGGCAGTTTGCCCCTGGGAGAATTCCAGCGAGACATCTGCAGCCCTGTGGTTTCAAAAAGGATGGTTCTCACATTGAAGAAGACATCTGTGGGATTCAGTGAGTTCCACTCGAGTGTGGAGAAACCAAAAATGAAATTGAAAAATGTACTCAGACTTTCATGCCACTGGTTTTAAGCTTTGGTTTTTCTGACTTTTTTTCCCGATTTCTCCTTCTGGGCTTTGCTGGAAAGTTGTCAGGCGTGAGAATGTTAACTCTTACCCTATCGAGTGCCATTGTACTGGGTCTTGTCAAGTATCTCCCATCATTCATTTATTATTATTCCGTAGTTGCCCGCAAGACACAGCTGGAGAGTTCTTAGTGGAAGAAGAGTGTTTTCTCTCTCCTTCTCTTCCACGTTTTTTCCTAAGGATGTCAACCTTGCATTTTAGTGCAAACACTATATACACGTTTCCTTATAGCCTGCTGAGTCATAGCATTACACTCATTTTAAAGAAGTAAAAATTTGCAAAATTATTTTCTCCCTTTGCCTGAACTGAAATAGCTCACCCAGGTTTAGCCCTGGCAGTCCTTCCTTCCTAGAAGCTGAAAGTTGCCCTTGCTGGTTTCTTCTTTGAGCTCCCTGCCAGCTCTAAAACCCAAAAAGTTTATATTTGCAAAACTAGTCATAGCATCCTCCTTTTTGCAGTCTCTGGCGTGAGTCATTTTTCCTGATAGATCTTCGGCCCCACCTGGGATGTGATTCTTTGCTCTCTGGGTTGAAGTTAGCTAAAGAGAAATTGTTACGATTCGGTCCAGTGTGTTAGAAGACCCAAGAAATCATTGCTGCCTGTACAGAGTAGTTTACTCTACTTGGAGTCACTGAATGTCCTGAACTCATATAGGGCTTTAAACAATGTCAAGATCAGCCATTCGATAGGAAAAATATGTTTACCATTAGATTGTAATGCAAAACTTGCCTTAAATGTTGATAAATTAGATGAATATTTATTTTGCAGATCCACTAAAATTGCCAAGCAGGGAAGGGAGGAATTTGTTGCGTCTTTGCATAGGGTTTTGAATAAATACAGAATGACATTTTTCAAGCTTTGAAAAATGCTGAAATCATTACTATTTTCAAGAAGAGAAGGAAGAAAACTGGTGATGGTAAATAATATTTCATAGAAATTTTTTTCCCAACTAATCAAATTGAGGCCAGATGACTTTATAGTTCAACTGCTCTGTGGAACCATTGAAAGTACATTTCTAAAATTCCACTGTTGATATTTACTACACAGAATAAAATGATTGTTAAAATTATCCCCTAACCTCACCCAATATTTTTACTCCTTTCAATAAAGTGAAGTTTACCAGTTACCAAAGTTCCTTCCTGCATGATACATCTTCAAGGCTCTGAGAAATTCAAAAAGCTACTAAACTATAATGATAATTTCCCTGGCTTGATCAATCTCTTTCTGATTAGATCTTAGAGTGTCGGAAGGTTGGAGAGCTCACCGACATCCTTTTATAGATTAGGATCCTCTGGCCAGCTGGCCTGAGTGACCTGGCTTATCTAACCACGCAATGCAGATCTGATCTTCTGACCCCAGGGGCTTTCCTTCCATGACCATGCTTTCCCATATTCCCAATGAATGCAAATAAGATTGGGGCATAAGCCCATTAAGTGAGTAATTAATTTGTCCATCCATAGGCACTCAACAATATTCTGCAGTTGGTATAGAAAACACTTGCAGTTTGGGAAACCCATTGTTCTTGGCAGAAATATCCTGACATTAGTCCTTGAAACAGGCACGCAAGGAGACATGCAGAAGGGTTTGAGTTCCCTTTGCATAACTAGTGAGGAAATGTGGTTGAGGAGGAGTTTGAAAATGATTGGGGCAATGTTTCAGCCCTTCCTCTGCACTTTTATAGTACTTGCTGCCAATTTCACCCGCTCAATTTCATGAGAACTTCACTTACTTTGAATTGTGTGTTTACTTGTCAGCCTTCCTCATAAGAACTCCTTAGGGGAATAGGGACTGGGTTTTTTCTTTACATCTCTCACCCTTTGCACAATTAGCAGAACATAGTAGGCATTTAGTACATTTTGAATCAATGAATTTTTTATGAAACCATGTATGCAGCCAAATATTTTCACCAATGTTCAAGAGATGAAATCTGTCACTGAAAATTTTCTTTCTAGGGGCCAGGCAGTGAGTGTTCCATAATGCTCGGATTGGTAAGGAAATAAAAATCCATCATGAGTCGAAAGGCACCACTTGACAGCAAGCTCCAGCTGTCTAACCAGTGATTAACATCTTTGCTGCCCCTAGAAAATCTAATTAGGAGAGGGAACTGAAGAGCAGAAAACAAATGCAGAAGTTTGGGAACTGGTTGGCATTTTTCTAAACGACTAGATTCTAGGGTGATTTAGAATATGCTCAGTCGTGTGATGAGGTTGTAGATAGCTTTTTTTTTTTTTTGTATATAAAAGCTTAATGACTTTTTAGAATAAATTCCTAAAAATGTCTGTCTTTCCAGGAAAGAGATGGGTTTATGACAGCAAATAAAATTGAGAATAATTTTAAAATACCTACTATATGCATATGAAATGGTAAAAAGAGCATTGAAACCATTTTACTTAAAATTCAGGTAGAAGGCAAAGTATGAAAAAAAAAGCAGACGGAATTAAGAGTCAATGGGAACACAGAGTTCTGGAAAAAAACGTGACTCAGCAGAACCTAAGAAACATCTGTCAGGGTATAGTTAGTCATGGAAAAATTGGCAGTCATGATTATGCATTTTGTGAAAATAATTATATACTAGTCTAACAGTCTACAGTTAGACCAAAATTAATAGTTGAAATCTACTATCTTTGTCATTCAAATACTTCTATCAACTGTCTAGAATAGCTTACAGGAAGCTTTACCAAATAAGTTATCACAGAGCACCAGTATTCTGGAAAACATCATTTTAGAGAAAAACCTTTCAGTTCAAGCCTTATAAAAGGAAAAGTATTTTCAACACACACCTATCTTTGTAAACTTAAGGCTTATCAAACTATCTGTCAACTTTCATTTTGAGGAACAGTAAATATTATTTTTATTATTTATATACAATGGTGACAAAACAGATAAATCATAAATGTCAATTGTGACTATCGTTTTAGCAACAAAAGTCCTTTAAAATGAAAACCTTTAACCTCTGTTCTTAACATTTATCTGACTTAAAATTTTGTATGTGGTATCATTTTATGCAAGCATCCCTTATTTCCTCATTTTTTAACTCCTTCTACTTGACGTTATGTTCTAACTTTGATGAACAGAAATTCATTCATTCAACAAATACTTTTTTTTTTTTTTTTTGAGACAGAGTCTCACTCTCTTGCCTGGGGCGAGTGCCATGGCGTTAGCCTAGCTCACGGCAACCCCAAACTCCCGGGCTCGAGCAATCCTACTGCCTCAGCCTCCCGAGTAGCTGGGACTACAGGCATGCACCACCATGCCCAGCTAATTTTTTCTATATAGTTTTAGCTGTCCAGTTAATTTCTTTCTGTTTTTTTAGTAGAGACGGGGTCTCGCTCTTGCTCAGGCTGGTTTCGAACTCCTGAGCTCAGAATGATCCGCCCGCCTCGGCCTCCCAGAGAGCTAGGATTACAGGCGTGAGCCACCGCACCCGGCCTCATTCAACAAATACTTGAATGTCTACTAGATGCTGGTTTCTCTGCGAGACTCTCGATGTACACAGTAAAATAAAAAAGTCCCTTACCTATTAAGTACATCATCATTCCTACTTATGTCCAGATTTTAATGATTTGAATGATTTTCTGTCAGCATTTGGACCGAATATAAAACAATGTTTTTTTTTTTAGCGATGGGTTCTTGCTATGTTGCCCAGGCTGGTCTCAAACTCCCTGGGCTCAAGTGATTCTCCTGCCTGAGCCTCCTGAGTAGCTACATGCATGTACCATGTGCCTGGCTAAAACAATGTTATTTATTAACAAATTTCATTCCATGACCCCCCCCCCCCCGCCCCTGCCACCAAAGATTCAGGTGTGTCATGGTCAGTCTATCAAATAGGTATCTTTAACTCAGAAAATTACTTATAGATTTGAGGTACATGTCATAAGGGAGTAACAGGATGCTTTAGACTGGATGTCTGTGTCCCCCTCTCTCTGCACAAATTCATATGTTGAAATCCTAACCTCCAACATGATTGTGGTGTTAGGAAATGGGATCATTGGTAGGCAACTAGATCAAGGGTAGAGCCCTCCTGAATGGGATTAGTGCCCTTATAAAAGAGACCCTGGAGAACTCCCTCTTCCTTCCTGCCATGTGAAGACACAGCAAGAAGTCAGCTGTCTACGAACCAGGAAGTGGGTCCTCACCAGACACCTAATCTGCCAGAACCTTAGTCTTGGACTTCCCAGCCTCCAGAACTGTGAGAAATAAATTTCTGTTGTTTTAGAGCTGGTCAGACTATGGTATTTTCGGTCTAGTGGTCTGAATGGACAAAGATACAGGATATATAATATGGAAGATGCTTGTCATACCGTGACAGTGATTGGCTTTTCAGAATATGGTAAAGTTCATGGAAGATATTAAAATGACCAAATTGAAAGGATTGACCTTACACTTGGCCCTTAATATAAGAATAGTATTTGTTTTGCATCTCCTATCATTATGGATTTGTTAACCAAGATCCTGCCTCATATAGGTTAATAAATATTTGTTGAGGAATTACTATGTACAATGTCCAGGAACTGTTATACAAATTCCTTTTGTAAAATATCTTGCAAACTTGTCAGAGAGAGATGATAAATACATAAGCTTCCACAGGGGAAAGCAGTATAAGTGAAGTGGGTATGTTGCCACATCTCTGGCTAGTAGACGGAGAGCTCTGTGCCAGCACAGACTGCTTTGTCTTTATCCACAGTGCCTGGCACACAGTAGGTCCTCCGTATCCATAAGGTTTTGTTTAAAGATTTGAAAGGTGTTTGGGACCTCTGAGGAGAGAGTTCACTTCTCACTGAGGTGACAAGAGAAGGTTCTCTGGAGGAAAGCAGTATTTAAGATGTCTTAGTCTGTTTGGGTTGCTCTAGCAAAATACCTCAGACTGGGTAATTTATAAATAAGAGAAATAACAGTTCTGGAGGCTAGGAAGCCCAAGGCACTGGCAGACTCGCTGTCTGGCAAGAGCTCACTCTCTGATTCTTAGGTGGCAACTCGTTACTGTGTCCTCACAGGGTGGAAGGGGCAAAGCAGCTCCCTTCGACCTTTTATGAGGGCACTAATCCCATGCATGAGGGCAGAGCTCTTGTTACTTAATCACTCCCGAAAGGCCCCACCTCTTAATACCATCTCACTCAGTATAGGTTCCAACATATGAATTTTGGGGAGACACCAACATTCAGACTGCAGCCAGCTGTACCACAGAGCAACAGCAGAGAGGAGGAAGAGGCGATCCCGGCCAAGGCCAGTGTGAGAGGGGGGTGAGGTGCATAACGTGTTTAGGGAGCAGGGTCTTGCAGATGAGAATGTGGCGCGAGGCTGGGAAGGGGGCTCGTGGGCAGCTTTGTGGGCCCTGCTGTGGAGTCTGGACTGGACTCAGCAGACGGTTCCTTAAGAAGCTGACTCTACTGGTCAGGTCTGTCAAAAGAATTGAGTCGGGGGACACGTCAAGAAGCTAAGCCCCTAACCCACATGGTGGCCGAGGAACAGAAAGGAAGGGACAGCTGTGGGAAACCGTGTGAAGGGAGAAGCAGCAGGACTTAGTGACTAGCTGTGGGTGGGGCAGGAAGGAGAGAGAGAAGGACCTTCTGGGGGCAGAGAACGGTGGCACCATAGATCAAGACAGAGCCTGGAAGAGAAGGTGGGCAGCACAGGAATGATGAGTTTCAGACATGTGGAGGTTGAGGGGCCCATGGGACCTCCAGGAAAAGTGCCTGGCACAGAGAGTTGGAAATGGGGTACCGAGGCTTGGGAAGAAACTGAGGCTAGAGGTAGAAATTGGGAGCCATTTGCCTAGAGGTTTGGTCGAAGATGTAAATGTAGACAAGGAGGGTCTATAGTAACAACAACTCAATTAGCAAGTGACAGAAACCCTCTCATCCTGGCTTAAATGAAAGGGGAGTATGTAGGTGTATGAATCAGGGAAGCTCACAGCACCATTGGAAGGGCCACAGAAACCAGGGCCTCTGAGACTGGGCCTCTCTGTTGCTCTTGTCTGTTCTTTCTCCTGTCTCTCCTTTGAGCTGCGTTCCATTTTTTCTGCAGTCAGATTCCTCACAGTAGGGCCTGAATGCTGCCAACAGCCCCTGATTCATGTCCTCTTGGCTTCATCACAACAGGGTCTGGCCAGTAGTGCCAAGGAAGGACTCGGACTGTCCCTGCTTGGGGCACATGCCCACTCCTGGGGCCAATCTCTGTTGCCAAAGGAACACCAGCCCTGGGTCAGGTGTCTATTCCTGGGGCCAGGGAGCAGGTTGGCAGAGCTAGTAGGCACACAGAAACAGTAACTACACTGGGTCTAGGGCTGAGGCTGGGAAGCCCATGTTATGTTGCTGGAGGAGGAAGATGACCCAGGAAAAAAATGGTTGAGCTTCCAGAGAGATGGGGAGGACAGGCTGGTACTCTAACACTGAAGGAGGAGAGTTTTAATAAGAAAGAGGAGGTCATGGCAGCTAAGAGTGAGCAGAAAAGCAGTTATGGGCAGACCTTGGAGATACTGTGGGTTCGGTTCCAGACCACTGCAATAAAGCAAATACAGCAATAAAGTGAGTCACACAAATTTGTGGCTTCCCAGTGCATGTAAAAGTTACGTTTACATGATACCGTAGTCTGTTAAGTGTGCAATAGCATTATGTCTAAAAAAATGTACTTACCTTAATTTTAAAATACTTTATTGCTAAAAAATGCTAACAACCATCTGAGTCTTTAGCAAATTGTAATCTTTTGCTGGTGGAGGGTCTTGATGGCTGCTGACTGACCAGGGTGGTGGTTGCTGAAGTTTGGGGTGGCTGTGGCAATTTCTTAAAACAAGATAGCAGTGAAGTTTCCTGTGTCAATTGACTCTTCCTTTCACAAAAGATTTCTCTGTAGCGTGCGATGCTGTTTGATAACATTTTACCCACAGTAGAACTTCTTTCAAAATTGGAGTAAATCCTCTCAAACCCTGGCACAGTTTTATAAACTAAGTTTGTATAGACGGAATAGAGTCTATCTCAAGAAACCACTTTCTTTGATCATCTATAAGAAGCAACTCTCCATCCATTCAAGTCTTATCGTGAGATTGCAGCAACTCATTAACACCTTCAGGCTCCACTTCCAATCCTGGTTCTCCTGTTACTCTACCACATCTGCAGTGACTTCCTCCACTCGAGTCTTGGACCTCTCGAAGTCATCCAGGACGGTTAGAATAAACTTCTTCCAAACTCCTGTTAATGTTGTTATTTTGATATCCTACCACGAATCACAAATGTTCTTAGTGGCATTTAGAATGGTGAATCCTTTCCAGAAGGTTCTCAATTTGCTTTGCCCAGATCCATCAGAGGAATCACTATCTATGGCAGCTACAGCCTTATAGAATATATTCTTAAACAACAAGACTTGAAAGTCTAAATTAGTCCTTGATCCATGGGCTACAGAATGGATTTTGTGTTTGCATGAAAATGTTAATCTCTTTGTACATCTCCATTAGAGCTCTTGGGTGACCAGGTGCCTTCTCAGTGAGCAATGATATTTTGAAAAGATTCTTTTTCTCTGAGCAGGAAGTCTCAACAGTGGGCTTAAAATATTCAGTAAACTACGATGTGCTGTCATCTAGGCTTTGCTGTTCCATTTATAGACCACAGGCAGAGGAGATTTAGCATAATTCTTAAGCGCTGTAGGATTTTCAGAATGGTAAATGAGCATTGGCTTCAAATTAAAGTTGCCAGCAGCATTGGCCCCTAACAAGAGAGTCAGACTGTCCTTGGAAGCTTTGAAGCAAGGCACTGACATCTCCTCTCTGGCTATGAAAGTCCTGGATGGCATCTTCTTCCAACAGAAGGCTGTTTCATCTTCATTGAAAATCTGTGGTTTAGTGTAGCCACCTTCATCGATTATCTTAGCTAGATCTTCTGGGTAACTTGCTGCAGCTTCTACATCAGCACTTGCTGCTTCACCTTGCACTTTTTTTCTTTCTTTTGAGACAGTCTTGATCTGTTGTCCCAGCTAGAGTGCAGTGATGTCATCACAGCTCTCAGCAACACCAAAATCCTGGGCTCAAGTGATCCTCCTGCCTCAGCCTCCTGAGTAGCTGGGACTACAGGCGCATGCCACCATGCCTGGCTAATTTTTTCTATCTTTTGGTAGAGATGGGGGTCTCATTCTTGCCCAGGCTGGTCTCAAACTCCTGACTTCAAGCGATCCTCCTTCCTCAGCATCCCTGCACCTTGCACTTTTATGTTATGAAGATGGCTTCTCTTCTTAAGCCTCATGACCAACACTTGCTAGCTTCAAACTTTTTGTCTGCAGCTTCCTCACTTCTCTCAGCCTTCATAAAATCGAAGAGAGCTAGGGCCTTGCTCTGGATTAGGCTTTGGCATAAGGGGATGTTGTGGCTGGTTTGATCTATCCAGAACACTCAAACTTTCTCCATATCAGCAATAAAGCTGTTTTGTTTTTGTATCATCTGTGTGTTTACTGGAGGAACACTTTTAATTTCCTTCAAGAACTTTTCTTTTGCAATCACAACTTGGCTAACTGATGCAAGAAGCCTAGCTTTTAGCCTGTCTCAGCTTTCCACATGTCTTCCTCACTAAGCTTCGTCATTTCTAGCTTTTGATTTAAAGTAAGAGATGTGCAACTCTTCCTTTCACTTGAACACTTAGAGGCCACTGTAAGGTTATTAATTAGCCTCATTTCAATATTGTTGTTTCTCAGGTTATAGGGAGGTCCAAGGAGAGGGAGAAAGATGGAGGAATGGCCAGTGAGTAGGGCAGTCAGAATACACAGGACATTTATCAATTAAGTTTGCCATTGGAGTGGTGGCCCACACCTGTAATCCCAGCACTTTGGGAGGCTGAAGTGGGAGGAATGCTTGAGGCCAGGAGTTGGAGACCAGCCTGAGCCAATATAGCAATTTTTTGTCTCTACAAAAAATTTTTTAAAAATTAGCTGGGCTTGGTGGTGCACCCATAGGCCCAGCTACTTGGGGGGCTGAGCTGGGAGGATCACATGCTATTGGGATAGACGTGCTTGATGAAGACCTTCAATTAGTAATAAAGGCAATATCTGCAGAAGCAATAAAGTGAAGTGCAATAAAATGAGGTATGCCTGCACATACGTAATTTTCACCGGTACTAAAAGACGCAACTGCTAAAAATAACTTCAGCACAGATCTTGTCAAGTTTCTCACTTGTTTGGGTTAAAACATGAAAGATCTGCACATTTGTATAGGGGAGAGAATCATTAGGTTGTACCAGTCATTCAGATCAATTCAACAAACGTTTTCTGATTCCCTACCCTGCATGCTAGGCATGATGTTAGATGCTGGGGACACAAAAATGGCAGAGACGTGTTCTTGCTTTGAGGGTTCTGAGATAAAGGATAACATGAGATATACAATACAGCATAATAGGTGCTATGTTAATTAATTCAATGCACATTTATTGAGTACTTATTATCTGTCTGACCAGTGCTGGGCATCTGGGGGGTACGAGACTATCCAAGATACAGCCTTCTACCTGGCCAGGGCCGGAACCCCACCCTTACCCTCTTATCACATTCACCACCCTATATTGAGATTACTTACAATGTCAGTCTCTTCTACTATAGTCTAAGTATCACACAGGCAGGAAAGGGTATGTCTTGTTCCTCCACTGAAGGCCGGTAAGTCTAACGCTTAGACACTACCATCAAATATTTGCCAAAGAAATAGACAATAATCAAAGCTTAGCCTTGATGTGGTTTTGACAGGTTGTGTCCTGGTCATGACCATAAGATGGTCTTTCTAAGAATCCAGAAAATCTGTAAAATGACTTTATTCTCCTTTTTATTTCTTGTTAACTAATGTCATGATGCCAGTGGAAAAGCAAATGATCATTTGGAAATATTCAGTGGCTCTCAGTACTAGCTCTATTTCTATTATTTGCTACCAGTGAAAATGGCCAGAAAATACTACTATAGCATCCTCCAGGTACTAACTTATTTAATCCTCAAGACAACCCTGTGAGAGATAGGCAGAACTTTACATTTTACAGATGGGTTACTGAAGTCCAGAGAGGTTAAGTAACTTGCCTAAGGATACACAGCTGGGAAATGGCTGAGCTGGGATTTGAACACAAGCGGTGGAGCTCCAAGCTACACCTCCGTGACCTCCGTGTTATGTTGCCTCTGCTCAATGATGGCGCTAAAGCGTCCACATTTCTTATGAAAGTGCGGTGAAAACCACTGAGCTTTCAGTTCCTTTTTCCTTTCCGCCCAGTTTTCCCTGCCTTGTGAAGCTGACCCTCTCTGAAGTTCCTGGCCTTAAGATATGGGGAATTTCCAAAAGATAACCCAGCCAAAACCTGGACTCAGTCAAGAATAAAGGGCTCTTTCTTGTGCTTTGATTCCAACTCATTTTGTCCTTAATGCTGTTTCACATCTAGATTGCTTTCCTTTCCAAAACAGAAAAAAAAAAAAAAAAAGAAGCTACATCTGAAAACGCCTTATTTGTCCTGACAACATGAAATAAATGCTCTCAGCATTTTCTGTTATTTATTGAGAAATCTGGGTCAGGATGATAATTAATAAACTGGAGTTTGCATTAGGAAGGCCCTTTCTGACCTCCTTCTTGCTTGGGCATGATTGAGCTGATGAGTCAGTTTAATGTATAATCACCTCCACTTCTCTACCAGCCGTCCCACGCCCTCTTCTTGCTTACAGATGCATGTCCTATTTATCATCATGACACAAGTGCCCAGGCTGAAGATAGAACTTGTTGTGGAGCCACTTACATTTCCCCTGGTCTGTTTGTATGTGACTTCTCCCTACTTGAGAGCCGCGTGGGGACCCTCTGCAGATGAGCTCCCTCCTATGGGATGTAGGGCGGTCACCACTGCTGACCTGACTCCTCCACAGTGGGTCACTCCCCCAAATCTAATCTAGGCTGCCTGGTGCCAACCTCAGAGCCTGCCTCTGGGAACAGGTTAGGGGACATAAATGCCTGGGTGTCTTGGGCCTGGCCTTGTTGAATGGTTCCTACCTTTGTGCCCTTCCTACATGGTCATTTCTGTGTCACCTTTAAAGCAGTCTAGAAAAATGTTGCCAGTGTCTGCAGACCCCATGACTGAGGCTGATCCCAGGAAAAATCACCATGTGCCCTTTTCCTCCCTCAGAAACGTTTTTTATCATTTGGCAATCAGGTTCCAGTAATCACCATGAGCAGCTGTGAGAGAAAAACTCACAGGGACAATGGTAGTTGAGTGAGACTGTGTATGCATGTGTTTCAGGGAGTCGTAGGGGAAGACGGAGAGAATTTTATTTTAAAATGGGGGGGACACTCTGGGAGGCCGAGGCGGGTGGATTGTTTGAGCTCAGGAGTTCGAAACCAGCCTGAGCAAGAGCGAGACCCCGTCTCTACTAAAAATAGAAAGAAATTAATTGGACAGCTAAAAATATATAGAAAAAATGAGCCAGGCATGGTGGTGCATGCCTGTAGTCCCAGCTACCCGGGAGGCTGAGGCAGAAGGATTGCTTGAGCCCAGGAGTCTGAGGTTGCTGTGAGCTAGGCTGACACCATGGCACTCACTCTAGCCTGGGCAAAAGAGTGAGGCTCTGTCTCAAAAAAAATTAAATAAATAAATAAATAAATAAATAAATAAATAAAATAAAATGGGGAGGAGTACCCAAGTACCCCAAGAGAGGTAAAGGAGAACTTGTACCCTCACCTGAGAAAGTCATTTTGCCTCTGCCTTCCCAGGGCAGAGAGGTGATGTAGCTGGAGATATTGCACTAATTACACCAGGCAATACCAATAGATTCAGAGTCCCGGCTGCATTTTAGCCTAGTTGGGTGGGCATGGTATTATGGCCTCACGTGGCGATGGGTTACAGTAACAGCAGGTGTCCAAAGGTGCCATCTCTGTGGTTCTCTCTCACAGAGAATTCCCCCACTCTAAATTACCCAACTGAACGGCTTCCTTCATTGCAGTTTCAGCTCTGACCAGTGCACTCTTTGTTGACAGTATCTGATGCCTCTCCGGATAACCCCACCCAGTGTCGGGCCTTGCCTTGTTGCGCTGTCTGCAAGGTAGGCTCCGTGGAAATCTGGTCCCAGGATCTCTGACCCAGGCCTTTTCTGCTGCTAAGTGAATGCACATGCTAGCTCTTTGCTTTCTTCTGTGCCTCTGACCTTTTGGGCAGGGCACTAAATAGTCTCCAGTTGGTGTTTCAAAGAGAAGATTAAGAACAAGTTAAGCCTTTAGTTTAAACGGTTCAGTTAATCCAGAAGGAAAACACACCGAGATTTAAGGCCATCAGAAATAGCCAAGTGGCATATATGCTCCTTCCACTAAGGGGGAACACGTGCACTCACGTGCCCCCTTGTGTATAGCGTTTGACTTGTTAGGGTTCTAGTTTCTCTCCTCGGATCTCATATTCTGTGCTTTCCTACTTAAAGACAAAGATGTGTGGGCCAGAACTTATTTTCATGGCTCATCTATGCCAGTTGTATGGAATAGTTACTGTTTCTAAATTTATTTTAAAGTTTTTAGTTGACACTGATCTTCCTCTAATGATTATAGTTCATAGTTTCTGTGAACATATTTCTAAACTGACTCGGGTGAAAGCATCCAGTGTTTCCAGATACAAACTGGTTATGAGAGTTTGACACCAGATTCAGACTCATCACTTCTTTTCACCGGAACTGGCTCAGATGTGAAGGGCCATGTGCTCGTGGACCCGTTTATTTTATTTCGGCACTGGCACGGGCAGTAACTACGGTTGCCGTGGTCACAGCGCCGCCCGCCGTGACTGAGACGCGCCCCGCGGGCAGCGCAGGTGCACGCTCAGCTCTCAGGGCGGAACGGCCTGACCAGGCGCACGGGCCGGGCACACCGCACGCTCGGAACGGGGTGGCCGATGCCCACAGGGGAAGGCCGGGTGGAAGCTGGTTGCACGACAGGCTCTGCACTTGCTTGTCGGGACTCATCACTTTCCATTTTCAGCGGGGATGTGCTGTTCTGGGCAGGGCGTGGGGAGGAGAGGACTTAACAGGGACAGGCCAGAGAGTGAGGCTCGAAGCACTTTTCTGGGATCCTCCGATCACCTATAGTAGCCTCCCGGGCAAACTCACCGGATTTTCCCTTCGGCTAACGGCTTCCGAGCTCCCAACTGGTAGGAGCCTTCTTCATGCCCATGGACAAGCAGTGGTGGTTTCCCCCACCCCAGCGCCCATCTCCGAATACTCCCACCTTCACTAAGCACTTGTCTAAAGGAGCGGGCTTCCCTTTGCCAGAACGCTTCATAAGTAAGTCACTGTTTTACTGGCACTGATGAACATTCTGTCTAGGTTATTGTTTAGTCACTGATAACATCCCAAATACGTTGAGTGTTTGCCAGTCTGCCGCTAGGTTTCTCTAACTTAATTCTCTTGCAAACTCTGGGAAACAGGCACTATAACCGTCTCCGTTTTACCCTTGAGAAAACTGAGGGTTAGCAAGGGCAATGTGACTTGCTCAAGATCACACACTGGGGCGTGGTATATGTGGGGCTCAAAGCAGGCTGTTTGGGTCCAGAGCGTGTGCCCTTGACCCTGACCCAGGCTGCCAGCCCCCCCACCCCGAGCTCTCACTGTGCGCCAGCACAGAGTGAGGCGCCACAGGGGGCCCAGGAGAACAAGATGTTCCTCCTGCCCTCCAGGGGACCTGGGGGTGCAGAAATGTGTGCTATAGAGAACAAACGGTGCCACGCCCATGGCACAGGTAGAACAAAAGAGCGCTGCAGGGGTCCATCCTAGATGGGGAACTGTGTTTTTCTTTCAATCTCACCTGGCTACCGTGAATTATTGTATATTAAAATGATGATTCGGACTTTGAAAACTAGGAAAAAGTACCTTTTATACACACACAAAAAAATGGCTGTGTGGATTCAAATAAAATTTCACAGCCTGTTTTCTCATTTGCATCCTTGGTAGGCAGGGAATATTTAGATTCCTCTCTGTTCATTTTTTGTTTTTTCTCTTATAGTCTATTCTCTCCAAGGGTGAATTTGGCTTCCTTTAGCAGCGAACTTCATTACTTCTCAAGGTGTTAATGTTGACATAAAATCTTTTAATTCACGCCAAGGAGGAAGAACAGTCCCGTAAGCTGATCCACCCCTCCCACACCTGTTAAGCTGCTCCAGCTGCATTAGGCAACAAAACCAGGCAAAGAATCGAACAAGCCCAAATCCACCCAGCCCTCAAGTTCATCCCTTGAGCAGTTGTTTGACTGACGTGTAATGTTTAGACTTGGCTGCTCAAGCCAATGACAACAGTGACACTGTTTGATCTTGTAGTCAGAGCCTAAACTTCACTGATGTCTTTAGGTGTTGAAAATATCAAAATGCTACTTAGGAACAGACCCAGGCAGACTTTTTTTTTTCTATAGTAAATTCACTTAGAATGAGGCAGCAGGAAGCCATGGGATGAGGCGGGTTAGAAGGTTAGAACGGACAATCCTCAGAGTCAGAGTGGAAGAGTGGTTTCCTGCGCTGTCCCACTGAGCTCCAGGCTGCAAACCCCGGTGGAGGTTGGGGAGAAGGGGGATCCCAGCAGGACTCCAGCAGCCCTTACACTTTCTGGAAAACACAAATAGATTGTTAAGAACTCTGCACAAATTGCTACGTGATACCCAATATCCTGTGGCTGAGTAAATGGAGACATTTAGCTACTTAAATCCTTGATTATGCTGAAAATTTTAGCTTTTCAAGGCAAACTGATATTCCATGAAACAGAGATTCTACACCAAGGATGTCCAAGTTTGGACATGATGTATTATCTCTTATGAAACAGAAACGTATCTGCATTTTTTTTTTTTTTTCTTTTTAGAGACAGGCTCTTGCTCTGTCGCCCAGGCTGGAGTGCAGTGGTATCATCATAGCTCACTGCAACCTCAAACTCCTGGGCTCAAGCGATTCTCCTGCCTCAGCCTCCCAAGTAGCTGGCCTTGGCCTCCCAAAGCACTAGGATTACAGGCGTGAGCCGCTACGCCCAGCCTGGCCATACCTGCACTTTTAAGATACATCAGTATGGTCCCAGGAATGCAATTCTAAGCATACTGCCAGGAAAAATTAGTATCTTGAATAACAAATGGAATCTTCTTTTTCTTTATCAGCCAGATGAACACATTTTTAAAAAAGGTTTGCAATGCAAGAAATTGTTCAGTTGTGTTTTTTCCTAATTATTAATAAACCAGAAAGTAAATTATAGCACCGGATTAAATTACCTAGGCACTTTTCACAAAGCATTAATCTAAGAGGAGAAAATCAGACTTTGAAATAAATAAAAGAAACCAGTCTTCACTCCCTGCCCTCTTCTAGATGAGGAGAGACAGATGGACTATGAGACCTCCCATCCAAGAAACTGAAAGAACTTTCTCTGGTCCCTGCAGAGCTGCTCACGGGCCTGTCTCGTGTCTGGCTGTTCTAGGCAGATCCAAAGGTAGACTAAAAAGATTTTTTCCATTGTTGAAAGTCAGCCCTCAGAAGTATTGACTGGAGGGCTCCAGAGCTGGCTGAGATCAGTTTCGTGTTGCCCTGACCACTATCCCCTGCTTTGCCCTGGTGCGGAGCTATTCTTCACCCTCTGCATGAACCTGCGGGGGACTCAGGTCTGTGGCAGCAATTTCTGGATTTGAAGATGCATGCAGTTGTCATTCCTGCTACTCTGAGGGCAAGGAAGTGCTTTTTAAAGAACGTGTTCATCTCTAGCTCCAATACCAGGCTTGGAATTGGCACACAACAAATGTTTGTTGAGTTGAGCTGAATAAACTAGAATCCAGGGGAAAATATAGTTGTTCTTTATAGTAACATCTCTATTAATGAAGCACATGTGTCCCCATTGCATGTTTTACTGCCATAGATGTGTCTACCAGAGCTAGAAATAACCAAGGAGGAAGAGGGTGAGGACTCTTGTTGACCACGCCCCACCAGGGCATCCCCTGCCCCCGCCCCCTCCTCCATATGGGTGGACTGCATTGCTGGGGCTCACGTGATGTTCAGCCTTCCACTCCTCCGCAGTCCCAGAGCCTGGGGCCCACTCTGTCCTGGTTTGGCTGCTTCTCCTAGACAGTTGTCAAACTCCATCCTTTCTTGAACAGCTTTTTTATAATGAGTTATAACTATAAGAAATTCATTTTGTGCTGCTTCTAAATCTTCTTTGCGAATCGAGCATGCATTTATGCTTTGATTCCTTTGAATTCATGCCTCCTGGATTTTAGCTCATCCTTAGGGCCTTTTTTTTTTAACCTTCCTGAAAATGCTTTAATATATTTGATAATGTGTTGGGGAGACCATTACTTTTGCCAGGGATGAGCAGAGGAAAGTCCTCGCGTGCTACCTACTCCTCCTTTACCAGTCCTTCCTTTCCCACCCCACTCCACCTCTTGCCATATTTGCAACCTCTTTTCCATTACATTGTTGATTTCAGCATAGTGCCAGTCATATGCACGTTTGCCCTTATATTCATGACCGGCCCCTCTCTGTCTCACCCTGCAGGGCAGGGAAGTACATTTCCCAGGCTCCCTTGCCCTCCAGCTTCAGGTAAGGTCAGTCATTGGGAGGAATTGGCAGAAGACTGGAGGGCAAGAGAAAGGGAAAAGCCAGGGCATTTCTGCCCACCCTCAGCCCCTACTTTGGTCAGCATGCCCATTGTTGGCTGTGTCTCCTTCTGAGACCTAACTGGGCAGTCCTACACCTGGGATTTGGTAGCACCACCTCTTTCTGTTGTCTTCCTGTCCTTGGGGGTGGTAGCAGATGCCAGCTCTTGTTGCTCTTGAGATTGCCTCACTATTTCATCTCTGGTTTCTCAGTTCTTACATTACCTTTGTAACCAATTCCCTGTATCAAACTTGCTCTGTTTGAGAGACCTAGAGTGGTTTCTGGTTTCTGACTAGACTCTAATGGGTAGAGCATACAAATACCACTGCTGACTTAATACAAGCCCCTCACTTTCCCTCTGACTGCCCTGTGGAATGGAGCAGCTCACAAAGGAATGGGCACTCTCACAGATATTGTAATAATCAGTTTGTGGAAGATCTCTGAAACCTTGGAATGGCTGGTAAGTTATGAGTAAGTATAGATGTCATTAATTAGCATTCACCTAAATACTCTCCAAATACTCTCTACATGCTGAAAAACATTTAATTTCTATTCCTTTTGGAGCAACCATTTGAAATTCAGCCAGGCAGTTTCCAACTCTGCCTTAGCCTTCACTTCCTGCTTGTACAAAGCCTCAACGTCAACCAGAGGTGAGAGTTCAGGGCCTTCTTTGGTCTTTCCTGAATGTGTACACAGGCTTGGGTATGAATATAACCTTCTAGATTCCCAGGAATCTATCAAAGCTTTTCAAAGCTCCCTACAGACATTTCATTTCCCAGATTTTTAAAAAGCTTTTTGGTTAGCCTATTGTTTGACCCAACTGTTACCTGCCACTTCAGGCAGCTATACTGTTTTCAACCAGTGCCTCCAGGAAAAGCTCTTTGCACTGGGTATGCTCCAAATCAGTTGAAATAAAGACAGCTTTCTAAGTGGAGTCTCCCAGGAACCACCAAACAGGTCAAATAATGACAATTCTCTGGGAATGGGGCTTTGAAGGGGCTCCTATTCCATTCTGCCCTCTCCAGCAGCTGCCAGGATGCTGATTTTTATTGCACTTGTGGGCTGTTGGTTTTTTTAAGGCTATTGCTGAGTTGGGGGAGGGAAAGTGAGGATAGAGCAAGTTAAAATGTCATGAATCTTGCTGCTTTCACTGAGATTCAGCCATTTTCTTGAACAAACTCTGCTTGGATTGCTGCAAGCATTTGGTTAATTTCCAATATTCTGAAAAAGTGGATTCTGACAAATTTTGCCAGTGTCCTTGTTGCTTTTATGGAGAAGATTTTCAAAGGTCCTCACTCTACTATTTTCATTGATGTCCCTCCATGGATTCCTTCAACGGCACGTGTACTTTCCTTTACATAAACTATTCTTTTCCAAACACTGAAAAATCTAAAGCCCCAAATAGTTTACATTTGTTCTGTTTTCAAGAAGTGAGTTTTCTGAGATAAATGTTTGTCCTTATGAAACCACCAAAAAACAAGGGAATTAAAGGATATACAGAGAGATAATCCACAGAAAAAGATAAGTTGTTTGTGGCTGCCTACCACTTTTATAGTATTTATTGTCTTTGCGCTTGTTTGTCTCAGTGCAGACCTGGTTAACCCAGAAATTCCTGGCTAAATTAGAATGTGAGTTGGCTGCCCCTCTCCTCCCTGGGCCCACGCGAGCCTGAAGCAGAATGAGACTGAGTCAGGGTTGGTCTTCAGCAGCCCCTCACTGTCTCCACCAGTGCTGTAGTAGTTAGCTGGGGCAGCCATAAAAAAGTACCACAGATTAGGTAGCCTAAACAACAGAAATTTGTCTTCTCACAGTTCTGGAGTCTAAAAGTCTGAGATCAAGTTGCTGGCAGCTTTGGCTTCTCCTGAGACCTCTCTTCTTGGCTTGTAGATGGCCACCTTCATGCTATGTCCCTACAAGGCCTGTCTTCTGCATGTGCACACTCCCAGTCCCATTGGATTAGAGCCCCACCCTTATGACCTCATGTAACCTTAATTACCCCCTTTAAGGCATTCTGTCCAAATACAGTCACATTGGGAGTTAGAGCTTCAACATATAAATTTTGGCAGGGGGTGGGAGAAGGACGATTCAGTTCATAACAAATGTCTAACACAGAGTAAGTTCTCCAGAAACACTCACTGATGATATGCATCCTCTTTTGCTCCTTGACCTTTACATTTCTGCATCACCCTTACCCCTCTGCAAGTACCTCCCAAACTAGGCACTACAGCTTTTGGCTTATTGTGAGAGCAGCACAATGTCTGGTATGGAGCTGCCAGACTAGGAATCCTAACACCAGAGTGCAAACCCCCGCCTCTGGTACCAAACAGCTGTGTGACCTTGGGCAAGACAGTTAACTCACCAATTTTCTCCAGCTTTTGCATTCTTGGATGCTTTGACCCAATTCTCCTTCACCACTCTCTGTCCCCTTGGCTCTGAATTTGTCACCAACCTTTATTACTAAAGCATCCTTGCTTCATCCTCTGTGTGGCATGTCTAGGAGGAAACTAGCCAAATACATCCTGGTAAATGCACTCACTAAATAGCTCTGAGTAGTCTCCATCTCTGCCCAGATGAGTTTCTGGAAATGCTGTCCCTGCTGTTGCTGCTCAGCTAACAGTGTCGTTAGCATTGCTGGTGGTTTAGTGCAGGCAGAAAGGAACACAGAGAGAGAGCGTGAGCTGGAGGGGAGGTGACAAGGGGCCGAGCAGAGCTGGGAGTCCTTTCACATATATTTACTCAATCAACTTTTACTGAGAATCTACTTGTTCCAAGGATTGTGCAAAGTGATAGACCAGAGCTACATCAGGGGCTTCTCTGATCACAGGATTTGGACTTGGCATGAACTATAAAGTTGTAGAAAAAGAAAGATGACCTGAGTTCAAGTGTTGTATTTGTTGCTTGTTTCTCTGTGACCACAGGCAAGCCACTTAGCTCCCCAGTCTTGGTTATTCCATTTAAAAAACAAGGGATGGATCAGTTGTTCTAAATGGCTAGTTCCACCACTTTGGCTCTCACCTTCCAGAATTTTGTTTCACTAGGCATGGGGTGTGGATCTTGCCTAAAAAAATCTGTATTTTTGAGTGGATTTCTGCACAAGGTTGCTCTGCTAGGAAGGTGGGAGGAGACAGGTATATACCAGTGGTGAAAGTTTAGTGAGAGGATTAACTGTATAGTTTACTCAGAAAACTTGGAAATGAACCCTTAAAGGAACCAAGTATTTGCATTCTTATACTGTCCTTTGGTGGTGTTATTCAGCAATATCTCATGTATAGTATGAAAGAACTCGTTTTAGCAGTCTAGACAAAGAGGGGTCCATTGTGACTTATTAACCCTAAGGAGATTAACCAGGTGTTCATAGTGAATGCAGACTCAAGGGGCAAAACCATATTTTCCTAGAATAACCAATGAAATAGTCACGTTTACACATTTTGATGCAGAAACCACATTTTGTTAACTTCTCTTTCTAGCACCTAGCAACACAGAGTAGACACTCAAAGGACATAATAGTCCTTGTTTTCCAAAGGGAATTTTCTTCATGTTACCTTCTCAAGAAGAGAGACAAAACCAAACCAAATCTTAATACTGACAGTGTTTTCTAAATTGTCGGACCTAAATTTCATTATTTTCAACAAATTTAATAGAAGTCATCCAAACCTTTGGAGTTAGCAATTTAAGCCTTTGGTGCTGCAGGACTTGGTATTGTCTCCGTGTTCAGGCTAACTTGGTCTCAGTGCCAGTCTTCATGGGCAGCTTGGATGTACAAGGCAGGTGGTAAATCACACTGGTTAAGGCTCTGGCTTCAGATGCCAGAGTTCTGGCTCTGCCGCTTACAACTTTGTAATTTTGGCAAGATACTAAGCTCTCTAAGCCCTGTTTCCAAATCTGTAAAATGAGGATGATACTATTAATATTACCTATGTCATAGAGTCATTACAAAGATTAATTTTTAAAATGCATTAAAGTACACAGTGACTGGCACAAAAGTTAAAAGCACAAAAAATGTTTGAAGAACTGATAGTCATGGGTAAAAAGGAGATCTTTGTATGTCTTTTACTTTTTCAGAATTCATATCGCATAGCCGCTATAATAATAATGATAATAACTATTATTATTATTATTCTATTATTATTATTGTACTTTAAACCTCTACATAAACTTTATCAGGAGACTAGGATGCCACTGAACCACAGCACAGGTAGTTGTTGAACCTGAGATGTCATTAATTTGTATTCCAGATGTCCTCTTAGAAAAGTCCCATAAACCACTGTCTCATGTTATTGGAGTGCTTACAGACTTTAGGAGAAACAAAGTAAAAAGAATATACAGTCAAAGAGAGTCAGGAAAAATAAAAAATATAAATAAAAGCCTTAATTCTTCAAAAAAAGTTTGCAGTCATCTCATACATTTGTGTTTATAAATAGTACCATATTCTTTATGAAAAAATGCTTAAAAGCTTTGAGGATATACATGTAACTTCTTCAAACCCTTGCCAAGAAATGAAACATATACAAGTCCTCAATACTGATATAAATATTTTTAAAGTCTTTCCAAACCAATGAATCTAAACACTACACTTCCTTCTATTTTCCCAGCCTCCCTCCTTCAAATGAACACTCTTGTTTTCTTTAGATCCCAGAGGAATCTGTACTGGTGATCAGAGAGTAAAATTTCAAGAGTTCCTCCTTTAACATACTTAGAAATATTTTAAATCATTGCACCCAGAAAAAGACTGTCTGGAAGTAAGCTAACTTTGCCTCAAGTCATTGGAGTGAGTAGTCAGTATTTTAGAATTGCAAAAGAGAATTTAAGCAGGGTAATTGTTTTCTTGGAGAAGGAAAAAAAAAAAAAAAAAAAACTAAGAGCTATATAATAGAGAAAGGTTTTAGCCATAGTTATATCTGAAATAGGAAGATAAATCTGCTGGGATCTGATCGAGGTTCATTGGACCAAATACGCAGTTCATGGTCTCACTTTTTCTTGAGAGTTTTGGGGCTGAGAAGTGGCTGGATAGCCACATTTATTGAGAAGCTGAAGACTGCAGTCACAACATGGGGAGGAATGAGGCAGCTGGGGATGACTAAGGCATCCCAGCCGGTCTGAGATAGTCACAGAGGATTTCTGAGTGACCAGAGAGCTTATCCAAAATTTATATACCTGTGCAACTTCCTGTGTCTACTCCCTGCAGATCATTTATGCTGCAGACACAAGGTTCTCCCTCATTTTTCTGGAACTTTGGATCTCATCCTGCTTGTAATAGTTATACTCTCACAAGCATAACTCTTAATTTTTCCTGTGGTTGGGGGAAAAAAAGCAAAACAGAACAAAGCTAGAGGTCTGGGCAAATGAAATGGCCCTGCTATTTTCTTTTGCTATGTCAGCAGAAGAATTCCAAGTGTCTTTTTGAAATATGTGATTGTTTTTTAAAAACTTCCAAACACAGACAATAAATTTTGGTCCACAATATATGGACCAAATGCCCATCAGTAATAGAATGAATAATTTGGGGGCATAATCACCACAGTGGAATACATTACAACAATCAGAAGGAACAGCCTACTACTAATACGACAATATGGGTGACTCTCATATGTTGAATGAAAGAAGCCAGACACAAAAGGTGTACACTATGTGATTTCTTTTATATAAAATACAGAAACAGGAAGACTAATCAGGATAGGGATTACCCTTTGGGGGAGGAGGTATAAGTGGGTCTTCCGGAATACTGATGATATTCTGGTTTTTTCCTCTGAGTGCTGGTTACGCAGCTGTGTTTTTTGTAAAAATTCATCAAATGTACATGAATAATATGTACCCTTTTTATATGTTTCACTTCATTGAAAATCTTTTTAAAAATGATATATGTAAAGCAAGTGACTCTCAATCCATCGGCCAAAATCTTTTCCGATTTCAGTCTGACATGCCTCACATTTTGGCCCCTTCTGCATTTTATAATTTATCTTGGGAGAAAGTCTTTTAAGACTTTTCAAAATTTTCCGTGATGGCATCCCTGGTAAACACAATCAAGTGTTTGTGATTTTTGGAGGCCTAATGATTTACAGATTTCTGTATCAGGGATTTTGGATGCTGTTGAGAAACACATTACTGTGAACTTTTTAAGGTCCTCTTGCTGGGGTCATGTGAGCCGTCAGCTAAACTATTTCTTTTGTTCACAAAAATACATGTTCTTTTATGGCAAGATTGCAGTGGGGATTATCAGCTGGCATGGGCTTCGTGTACTTGGCAATGTGATATTTCTTACGGAGTTGAGTCACCTGACGTTAGAGAGCTATGGGAATAACTCAGATGCGAGGGTGATGGAATACAACCTACAACAAGGCATTGGAAGCTCTGAAATGCTAGCAGTCTTTGAAGTGTTCTATTTGTTCTTTATTTTTATACTGACTGGTTGATATCAGAGTTCTCCCAGAGATTATTCATAAGCAAAGAAGTAAAGCAAATAAACGAACTGATTCACCTTGATATTTGTTTAATGAAAGAACAAAACTAATTTTAAAATTTGTTTCATGTTAGTAACGATGTGGGAATCTGATTATATCTGAGCTCATCAGAAGGAGTATCTTAAGACAGTTTTAAAATGCTTGAGTCTTTAAAAAATGTCAAAATGTAGTTACCTATGTTTTTTTCTTTATTAAAATTATGTTTAAAGAAAAATTCGATCTATATGTTTTTATTTACCAATATTAAAAATTACTAAAACATAATTTGATATGCCATTATATATCCAAGAAACTTATTGCAGTAAAGCCTTAAACAATGGCTTTTCAAAATTCCTTCAAAGAAGAAGCTATATTTTGCCATGAAGGTATTTAAGTTGGATCTTAAATCCTTAAACGGATGACTCTGGTATAAATTGTTCATACAACAGGTTTCATATTCTGAAACATAGGGGGTAAGAAGCTGCTTCACTCTTGTTTTTTCTCCCTAGCTTCATTTAATGATGGGTTAGTAGGCAAATGAAGTAATACTTTCTTCTATATTTTAATGAAACTATTATTACCTTTGCCTTTAACTTCAGTGTATGTAATGTGCTATTGGCCACCATATAAAATGGAGATAGAAGAGTAAGTTGTACAGCCAGCCCTGGACCTTAAATCAGGATTCAAATTCATTATTATTTCTTCCATGTACTAGGTATGAGATAAGCTCTCTATTTTCTCTGAGCCTCAGTTTCCACATCTGCAAATAGAGTTAGTAACTTCAGCTCTGTCTAAATCACAGGTTTTTTGTGAGTATCACTTGATATCACAAATCAATATTTGTACTCAATGAATGTTTTGAACATTGTTTTTTAAAAACTGGGTTTAAGCATTGTCATGCATTACTTACAATAATAAGACAGTAACAAAGAATAATAAAATATATAGGAACCATTCCTAAATGAAAGGCCTTTCAGTTTCAAAAGAATTGACTTTTCAAGGAATTGGAACTTCTAGTTAACTAGCTTTTCCTGCAAAGAAACACTTTCCTTTCTCATGCAGGCTGGAGTTTGACCCCACTGCTTCCGTCCCATGCAGGAAGGTCACTGTGGTTTCAGGAACTCTCGATCCCTCAACAGTTATGGTCTATTACAATTTACTGATCTCTCTCTTCTCCTAGGAAGCACAAAGATCCTCTTTCCTTGGTCAGGCTGAGGTTTGTGAGAGCATAATTTTGTCAAATGGGCTGAGACTTAAAGTCCCCAAGTGTGATTTTTTTAAAAGAACAAACTATCATAGTCAAACCTCCCTGTTTTCAGGAATAGATGAAGTAATCTAACAAAGGTTCATAGCATGTGTGAGTGGGAGGAGTGGTGAGGTGGAGAGGACCTCAAGTCCACCCCTCAGCTGGCCCACAGCTCTCCAGCACAGCAGCATGATGGGGGACACAGAGAAGTTCTCCTCCAGCCAGACTCTTGGCTTTGACAAGGCAACAGTCCCTCTCCCTTAACCTTGACCCAGAGGTCTTCTTAGTTACCTGAATTTCCTTATATTCGAAGCAGAAATAGAAAGTTCCTTCTTGTAGGACCAGGAAAGAACTTCTGGGACAAAAGCTCAGACATTCTGCTAAGCCTATTAATTTCTGTGTGATCTCTCAAACTAGCACCTTGCTTAGATTTGATCCTTCACAAAGATCTGCAATTTGCTGAGTGCTGAAAACTCTTCACAGTTCGTTTATGCCTGTCCCCTTGAATGTGAAACAGATTTCATGCAAAATGGAAGAATTTCTCAGTATGCTGGCCTATCCAGTACAGAATGCCCGAAAACTAGGGCCATCTTGGTCAGCCAGAGCCAAGACATGCCCTTCCTTCAGGCGCTTTTGCTGAAGGGTCCACTCTTGGCTGTATCTGGTACACAGGATCCTTTCCGCTCTTCCCCCTCTCCTTCCTCCCTGCCTTTCCCCCTCCCAAAGCTCTCCTCCAGCCACAGGAAATGACCTGGTATGTGCAGTTGACCTGGGGTGATGTATAGGCTGCCCAGCAATTTATGACATAATCTAGCTTAAAATGATCCAGGACTTCAACTAAAAATATCAAGAGGATGAAGTTAGCACTAGGAGCCAAACTCAAAAGGGGCACATTCAGAAGCAGATAAAGCTGGGACCATGCCACATCCATGTTCATGGCATTCAAAGCTACAGGGAAGTAACACCCGAAGCAAGCACTAGCTAGGAGGCCAAAGTAAGTCTGGACGGAGGGAAAGAACAGGGCAGAAGGTAGAAGTTAGAAGGGCAGAAAAAGAGAACGTTTCCTGAATATTCAGTTTCTTTTCCTGGGTTTCTGTGCATTTCTTACAATAAACCTCCATTCTTTTGAGTTAACGTGATCTATTTGTTGCACCCAGAAGGGCAAAACCAGAACAATTAGATGCATGCGCTTCTCCCTTCCTTCCAGTGAGCGAATAAAGTCTGTGTGGGGGGAATCTCAGATTACTCTTGTTATGGATTCTCCATGCTAATGGAGTCTGCTAACTCATCAGTAACATTAGAAATATTCCAGGCTTCTAAATTACTGGACTCATATAGTCACAGCTCCCTCTCCTAATTTCCGGTTCCGGTTCATGCTTTGTAGAGAAGGGCTCCCCTGCAGTCTGGGATAACCACCCTCACTCTCCTCATTTCCGGTTCCAGTTCACAGTATGTAGGTGAGGGCTCGCCTTCACGGCTGAGGGCCTAGAGGTCTTTGAAATCCATCACCCCGTGGCGTTTGTAAGGACAGGGGAAGGAGGAATTCCTCAAGAAGGCATTTGGGATTTCTGGACTGTAGGAGAAGGCAACTAGGAAAGGCCCAACACCACCACAGACTATTGTTTGATTTTGCGTACCTGGCTATTGGGCATTAAAAAAAAAAAGGCTCAGGCAGCAGCTGTGACCTCTATGGCAGTTCCAGTTTACCAGGTGCTGACTGATGGGACTGGTATCAGGCAGGGTGTAAATTCCATCCCGGTACGGGAGGAGACAGAGGTGACCGTGCCCAGGCTTGCCGAAGGGCAGCACTGCCAGGGCCAGGACCACGACTGGAGCATCTTCTGTCCACGCTTCATCAATCTGCAACGCAGGATGTTATTGCACCACTTGATGCTTTATGTTTTTTGTTTTTTTCACTCAGAAGTTCACTGAAAGTTCATTTCTTCCATCAGTTGATCTTAAAAAGAATTCTCCTGTAATTGGAAACCTGTATTGTGAGATGAACTTGAGATGAGCAGGCTGATCTGACTAGCTGTTTCCTTCGTTGTTTTCCACGTTGAAAAGCATTCGGAGCTGCTGAGGAAATCATATTTTCTTAAAATGTCGCAGCTCATGCCTTTCAATCTTTTCATGGAAAATCTGGCTGTTAAGGCCTCACTGCTCAGTGCTTTCAACCTGCAAAAGCAATTAGAATGCAGGCTGTGGGCTGAAGGAATAAACAGTGTGTCTCCTCCGGAGAGTAGAGGGGACCACATAACTTTGGGAGGCCAGCTCACTGGGAACAGTCCAGAAATTCCTAACTCGCAGCTCATAATTTGGGATGCCATCATAATTTGGGATGCTGTCATAATTTGGGATGCTGTGACTCATCTCTCTTGCCCCAGTTCTGAGAAGCTTGGGAGCCTAGCTCCTGTTATGGTGGCAGCACAATGGCTGGGACTTAGAAAGACTTAAAAAGAGAAAAGGGGGTCACATGCTCTCCCTGCCAAGCATAAAACAGAGGCCTGTTTGTGTAACTCCTCTTTGGTCATCCTGCCTCTGTTCTGGAATAATCTGCTCCATGAAAAGAGTGAGCAGGAGCCCCAAATTTCAGGTCCCATCCACCCCACCCCCACCTCATGTCCCTTAGCTCTTCTTTCAACTCAGTGGTAATAACCATCAGAAAAACGCTTCCAATTTACCTCAGAATAAAACCCCCTTCAGGAAAAAGCATCCAAATAATCCTCAGAAACGAGAGTTCTGATTGGCTTGGTGGCATTTCTTCCCTGACGGGAAGGGGGAGTCTTAGGCCTATCCATGCCTCAGATGAATTAATACTGTTGCCAAGCAACCCTCCCTAACCTCAGGCCAGACTACCAAGATGAGAAAGAACGAGGCCACTTACTTCGCAGTCTCGATTCATTCCCAGTTTGTGGCTTTGTCTGAACAGACTGTGAGTACACAAAAGGGTCCTCAGGCTTACCCCAGTGGTAATGGCGTATTTTAAGACAGAGTGATAGAAAGCAACAGTGGCCTTCAAGTAGGCTGAGGTTCTGCAGCTCTAGTGTTCAATGCAGGGACCCAATATCTACAGCACAGCTGTATGTGCGTTATTTCATTTAAGTCTCAACAACCCTGGGAAGTGGGTATTAGCTGTTCCATAGATGATGGAATCAGAGCTCAGAGAGGTGAAGTGACTGGGCCAAGATGACACAGAAAATGAGCAGCCGAGTCAGGCCGGGGTCCTGGCTCTGTCTGGGCTAAAGCTCTTGCCTTTTCCGCGCACCAGCTGCAGCTGCCAGACTTGTGCCCTGGGAAGGAAGTGAGGTAGCCAACTAGGCAGGCGGTGGTGTTTATTAACAACTAGATATTTGCCAATTTAAAAATGCTGTTGGGTTGCTCACCAGCTGATTATGATTGATTTCTCTCTGGCCACGGTAGCTTACGAAGTGTTTATCCACGTAGTTACACTCATCTAGTGTTTATGGAACATGCTGAGGCTTCCTGGCTTCTCGCAAAGGGGGTGAAGTCAGGTCTTCATGGTGGGGTGAGGAGAGAATTATGTTCTCTCACTTGCCCCTCAACGTGCCCTCCCCAGGCTGCCAGGCAAAAATAGCCCGCGGGCACCACTGCTCAAGTTTACTTCCCCCTTTTCCACCTGGAAAGCTCCTCTCATCCTCTAAGACTCTTCTCAGTAGAGCCTTCATGATTCTTCCCAGCAGTGTATTGTCCTCTCCCGGCTCTCAGAGCACTTTGTGTGACATGTGGGCACTGTGGTGCACCGCCAGGTTCCTCCTGTATTGGCGGACTCGTGCCCCAGTTGCTAGAAGCGCTGTCGGGACGGCTGTTAGCTGTCAGATCCTCAGGGATTCCCCTGCTGCCCGCGTCAGGCCCTGTCTGGGCGGCCCCGCTCAGTGCTTGATCAGTGTGGAGTGGAAAGGCTGTCTCGGTCTAACTCAGGACAGCTCTGAAGGGCCAGAACTCCCTGTGGGGTTGCTGAGGCCGCCATCAGGCCTGTGTCACAGCTCAACATCTCTGCCTGTCTTGCTTCTTCCTCCCTTCCACAGACGTTCATCCCAAGGGCAGCCTGGATGCTCAGCTCTGTCTCAGTCATCTTCTGGGGAGCCCCATGTGCCACACTCTCCTTCAGACCTTCTCTGTACATGACTGTCTTGCCCGTTAGACTGTGAGCTCCACAGGGGCAGAAGCTGTACCTGCAATGCCTAATCCAGGCCCCGGCACATAGCAGGTGCTCAGTAGCTATTAGACGAATGAATGAGTGTAGTCACTCATGTAAAAGCTATTGTGGGATGAGAGGAACTGAGACACCGATACCTGTGGATGGACACCTTGGTTGGTCTTTCGTTTGTTATAAAAATATTGCCTTCCCAGGAGAGGATGCATTTCTGCTGTCCTCCAAGCAACTCCGTTATCCAAGCAGCGTGGACTTCTGCCTCCTCCTCGAAACTCTGTCCTGCTGGACTAAAAACTGGACTTTGGGGTGTGGTCCCTCAGGAGTTACTGAAATAAAATGAGAAGCCAGGACCAAGTTCCGTGTCAGCAGGGCACCTAGTGTATGGCTAGAGGCTGGTTGTTCCAGAATAACAACCCTGTGCTCTCTCGCTCCCTCCATGGGGAGATATTTTTCTCTTAGTTTATTTCTGTTGTATTGTAACCTAATTTTAAAAATACTGTGTTTCAGATGAGATAAATATGTTGTTCATACCTGGCCAGGTGAGCCCCAGGGACTACCCCGTGGTTGTGGCCATAGAGGTGGCCCGAGAATATCATTTAGAGTCGGGACAGAGAGATAGCTACAAGCAAAAGAATTTGTGATGGACAGCAATTCCTGTCTTGACTCTTCCCTGAATGCAAGTCAGGCATGGGGTTCCTTTCTCCAAGGAAACGATAGAGCTATCCTGACAGAGAAGGAAGGAATGAGCAGTCCTCCCATGCAGAACGTTCTAGTAAGCTTTACACGCGGGACCTCAGCGAGCACTTTGAAGCTCTCTGAAGCTCCATGGATCTCCTGTCATAACCTCCCGCACTCTCAGGATTCTTATGTCAGGGGCTTCAGGATTATTGCCCCGGGTCTACCTTTGAAACAGCCTTGGTCCGGCTGGCAGCGGCGATGGAGGCTCCTTGCTGGACTTCCTGGTGAACTGGAACAAAGATGGCCCAAAGGAGAAACTGACAAAGACAGTCCTCTCCTTGCACAGAGGGTCTGCCTCCTCTCCTGACTGGCGCAGGCACAGTCCTCATGTCATCTCAAGCTCAAAGTGGCCCCTCTGATGTGACACCGGAGGCCTTCCTCATTTGCTGCAGTGCAGCTGTGTTTGTGTGAACATCAACATATAAACAAGAGTCGCCGGTGTGTCATGCAAGCAGAGACATAACATAATAAAATGCATCTTTATTTGCAGTCTCTCACTGTTCTTTGAAGTTGTGTTTATCACTGGTGATCCTTTCCTGCCTCTGGATGAGAACTCAGCAGACCCCGAGATGTTTTGCTTACTCTTAGGTGAGGGAAAATTCTAGAATCTTTTTAATCAGTAAATACTGATTTAATTCAGCATTTAGGAAGTCCAGTATAAGGGAGCCATCAAAACTCTGAACCTGATAAGTTGTCGAACACTCTCTCCTTCCGCAGTGAGCCTACCGAGGGCTGGACGCCAGCTGTGGAGAGCTGGGTGCGCTGGTTGGCTTGTCCCCAGGCCCTGTGGTGCGGCCTACGGGGAGGGCGGCGGGGAAAGGTAAGGAGAAATCTCACTTCAACGGGGATTGTCATAAGCTGGCTTCACCTTCTAGGGCCTGCCAGTCATCTAAAGCTGGCTGTCACTCCTGGTGCGTTTCCTGAGCCGTTCGCAGGTTCCCTGCCAGGCGGTGCCCTTGGCAGTGCCACTGAGCCCGAGTCAGGGCAGCTCTGTTTCGGGGGGTTGCTGGCATTCCTTCTTCAGTCCCCAGGCATTTACCTCCAACTTTTTGCTGTGAGGATCTCTCAGCCACTCCAGGAGGCCCTGAGGACATCCGGGATCGCCCGGCACAGGGTCTCTTTCCTGACAGCCTGGTGCTGCAACACTAGCGGGTAGCCCTCGCCCCCGCAGACCGCAGTGCCGGCCAAACCTGCCACGGCCGCAGGCTGCCCGCTCGACGTCCAAAGCAGGTGGTCGGTCCAGCTCTCACCCTGTGGACTCCCAGCTTGGAGTCAGACCTTGTCCCCAATTATAGGATCCAATTATATGAGGATCTTTGGAGGATGAGGAAACAGGCCATCTTCCCTCCCTCAGGGAACAGAGGAGATGGGACCACAGCACAGCACTTTCCAAATAAATCCTCCTCGCAGGATCTTTTCTCCTCCCCACCCTCTTGGCCCTTTTTAATTCTCTCAGTGGTGAGGTTTAAGGCTTAGGGAACAGATTCTCGAAGTTGCCTTTGAAACACACATGGAAATTTGACACCTTAATCTGGGATTACACACATACTGTTTGGTGCCTAGTCAAAGCTTTGATTTAACATCTTGTGATGTGAAGTTTCTGGATATCGTTTATGGGCCCAAATGATCCTTACTTTCCAATACTATCTAATTACTTAAAACAAAAATCCACACAGCTCACAGGTGGGTTTACTTGGTAGAGCGGAAATCGCTAGAAAGAGGACAGAGTTCCAGATTCAGCCATGAATGAAACGCATTTTTCTGCAACAGTTCTTACAGAATTCAGGGACCCGGGGGCAGCAAGTTCATGACCACACCTCTGCCCTCTGTGGAGTAAGGGGGAGAAAGAGGGGCTAGAAGAGGGTCCTGATGTTGGTTTGGCAGTGGCAGAAGTAGAAGCAGGGTGATCACAAGGAAAACCTTTCTGCTTTCCTGGCCTTCTGCTCTCTCAGCAGTAGCAGCAGTGTGGTCAAGGGCACGGATTCCAGAGCCAGCCAGGCCTGGATTTGATCCCAGCACCACGTGGGTGAGCTGTGTCACCTTGGGCAAGCATTTCACTCCCTTGAACCTCAAGTTCTCCTTCAGTACAGTGAGGATGTCGCTTACCCCACATTGTGCAGTCGTGATAATGGGGTGAAATCTTAGATATAAAGCAACCACGGTGGCTGGCATGAGGCACACTCCCCATGAGTAACAGCTGCTGCTATTTCAGCTCCACCAGATGCTGTCTTAGCAATCAGGGGAAGAACTTTGGAGAGAACATACATGTTAAAGCACCCTGGTGAAAGTTGCAGCAAAACCTCTCACCCTGAGCTGGAGAAGAAAAGACATAGAAAAGGTATTTACTGATCACATCCCATGTGTCAAGCTATAGCTTCACAAGTCTTTTTTAACGAATACTTTAAAAGAGTGTTTTATTTAATATTCAGAGTGACATGAGTCTATGACATGAGTCTCACAGAAAGAAATCAAAGCTCAGAAATGTCTCAATTTGGTTTAGGTTTGGATGCCTGTGACAGAAAAACCTAAAGTAATAATGACTTAAATAGGATAGAAGTAGATTTCTCCTTCATATGAAAGAAGTTTGGCAATAGGCAATCCAGAGCTTATATGGTATTACATAGTGTAAGGACCTGAGCTCCTTTTGTCTTGTTGTTCTCAGTGTTAGATTCCACCTCATGGTCCAAGATGGCTACTTGAGTTCCAGCCATCCCCTCCACACTCCAATCAACAGGAAAGAGGAAGGGGCAAAGAAAGGTGCATCCTTTTCTTTCAAGGACACTTCCTGGAAGTGGCACACACTCCTTTTGCTTATAACTCACTGGCTGAAATTTAGTCACATGGACAGACCTAGCAGCAAGGGAAGTTGGGAGATGCAGTCCTTACTCTGGGTGGCCATTTACCCCACTGAAAATGAGGGCTTCTGATGCCTAGGGAGTAAAGATGGCTATTGGGCCAAATGACTAGCAATTTCTGCTGTAGGTGTTAACTAACGTGCCCAAGCCAGGTGTGGTGGCTCACACCTGTAATCTCAGCACTTTGAGAGGCCAAGGTGGAAGGATCACTTGAGGTCAGGAGTTTGAGACCAGCTTGTGAACATAGCAAGACCCCATCTCTCCAAAAAATAAAAATAAAAATAAATTAGCCAAGTCTGGAGGCACCTGCCTATAGTCCCAGCTACTTGGGAGGCTGAAGTGGGAGGATCCCTTGAGCCTAAAAGTTTGAGGCTGCAGTGAGCTATGATCATAGCACTGTGCTCCAGCCTGGGGAAACAGAGACTCTGTCTCTAAAACAGAAGAAGAAGAAGAACAAACCCAAAGTTTGCCCTGTCTGCAGAAGGTACTGCCTACACCAGAGGGGAGCAGCAGGACATGGTGGTGGGCCTTAGTATAACGTCCACACTGAGATGTGGGGTCTCCTACCTGCTTTACTGCAATTCCGGCTGCTTTGCCAGGAGGCTGGTGGACTTAGCTAACCTCCTGAATCTTCACTGCCATCTGGCTTTAGCCAGTGGACACTGGTATTGAAGCATGCATGGCAGAACAGAGAGGAAAATGTTCATTAAGTGTTGAAGTGTTCAGGAGGGGTAAAAAGTAGAGCAATTTTTATTTACCTCCAGCTTCCTGCCCCCGGCTTCCTCTTTGAGAATGGTGGCCTTGTGGTTTCATCCTACTTCCGCTAATACTTAGTGAGCTTCTACTTCATGCAAGACTCCAGACAGGCCCTGGGGGATACAGAGTGCAGTGGACAGGGTCCCATTCCTCAGAAGCACAAATGTGTACACAGATAACTGTAAGGCAAGGTCCCTAGAGAGGTAAAGTGAAATGGGACGTCAGAGTAGGGGGTTGGGGGAAACATTCAGGAAAGAGAAGGCCTTTGAGCTTGGCTTTGAGGAACAGTTAGAATAATGATTAGAGTAACTTGGGGAAATGGTCAAAGGGCACCTCAAAGAAAGACAACAATTAGAGCAAGAAAGAGCTCTAAAAGAGGAATTTACTTTTCCTCAAGAAAGAGGAAAAGCAATTATTAATAGCTGAGAACACTGGAGTTGAGAGAGATTGTGTGTGTGTTGCGTGTATGTGTGCCTGTGCGTGTCTCCAGGAGGGACCTGGGCGTAGAGGTGGGTGGGATGAGATGAGGGATAGGACTGAGAAGGTCGTGTGAACTAGCTCGTGGCAGGCTTTACACACTAGATCCCAGGCTTTGCTATGCAGGAAGCAGGGAGTCAGCAAAAAATTTTGAAAGGAAATGACACAACAGGCTTCCCCTTCTGCCTTATTTTTTAAAAATAATATCGAGCAGCAGACATTCTCTCAGGGGGCCAAAGACCAATAGAAGTCATCAATAGAGAGGGCTTACAGTTAGTTTCAGTTTTCCATGTAGAGACATTCCGTAGGTCAGTGATGACAAATTTCCATCGGGAAAAACTCGCAGAGGGGAAGGAGCCCTACACTGCTCTCTTCTGAATAGGTTGGCAACAGCCATGGCCATTGGGCGGAGGCTCTAGAGACTTGTCCAGATACAGCTTCTCTCTGTGGGTTAGGCTTAGCCTGGCTGCCCAGGAGTAGGGCAGCCTCACCTGAAGGGCAGCTGAACAGGGACTGACCTGGGAGACCTGCCTGGGAAGCAAGCAAGAGCTTCCCCTGTGCAAACCCAGAGCATCTGGAAAAGCCAGCTTGTTCTCCTGGAGAGGATGAGGATGTTGGGAGGGTGACAAAAGTGACGCAGAGTCGGACAACCACACCCCGTACTTTCTCTGCCGTGTCTACCTACAGTGCTCTAGTATCTGAGAGATCGATCAGAAGAATTTCTCCTGTCAATTAAATAGTTTTTAATCCTCTGAGGAGCCTTAAGATTTGTGAATATGCTTTATTTTACTCCAGAAATTATGCTTAGTTTTTTGACACTCGCTGAAAACGTGATGCATGGAAGACTGAAAAAGAATAAAATGATGTTTGTACACATAAAAGTGGTGAGTCCCATCAATATTTCATTTGTTACTAATGATTTGAGAATTTTAGAGGCTCACTGGGTAAAAGAAGACTTTATTTTCATTTTCATAGAATGAAACAATATAGGTTTGAGGGAAGTTTAACTGCAAACTCTTTCCTTGTTTAAAGTGGCAACTTTGAACATTGTGCTGGACCTCAGGTTTGAAAGATTAGTGGATGTATACAGTAGCCCCCCATTTTTCAGGGACTATCAGGGGATGAGGCATTTCAGAGATATTCAATATTGAAGTACTTAGTTGTATCTCTTGAAGGACTAATGTTTGTGTTAAACATTTTTCGTGGAAGATTTCCCCAAATCTCTTGTGAACCTACTGCTTTGAGAAACAAGAGTGCAGTGAGTGGCCGGGCGCGGTGGCTCATGCCTGTAATCCTAGCACTCTGGGAGGCCCAGGCGGGCGGATCGTTCTGGGCTCAGGAGTTCGAGACCAGCCTGAGCAAGAGCGAGATCCCGTCTCTACCAAAAATAGAAAGAAATTAATTGGACAGCTAAAAATATATATAGAAAAAATTAGCCGGGCATGGTGGCGCATGCCTGTAGTCCCAGCTACTCAGGAGGCTGAGGCAGGAGGATCGCTTGAGCCCAGGAGTTTGAGGTTGCTGTGAGCTAGGCTGACGCCATGGCACTCGCCCCAGGCAAGAGAGTGAGACTCTGTCTCAAAAAAAAAAAAAAAAAAGAAGAAGAATGTAGCAAGTGTCAGAGCCCATTTGCCTTGCTAACTTTAGAGTGTTATTATGAAAACCAATTATTGGATCATTCTGAATTCTGCATTGCCCTCTGAGCCTACTGAGGCTGGTCAGCTGTTTACCTCTGCAATTGGTGGAACCCGTTGTGATCCTGTAATTCTGTTAGCCATGGGTGCCCCCTGTATAGCTGCCTGTACAAGAGCCTGAGGATGCTTTGTAAACTGGTGTTGGCATTGGGGGTCTCAACCCTGAGAGTTGGGTTTGCTTAGGTTTACGTTGATTAGTCTTGTGCTTGTAACGTGAAGTCAAATGATCAGAATTCAGGTTCCATTTCTTTGTCTTCTTGCCATAGGATCTTGGACAAGTTATCAACCCCTCTATGCCTGGATTTTACCACTAACGAAAATGGTAGCAGTAATACCCTGCCCAGGGTTGAGGATTAAGCCATGTCATAGCTATAATGTATTATACAAATGTTAGCTCTTTTCACTAAAAGACTCCTGTTCATGCTCAGCTTTCACCCCAGCGTATATTTGATCAGGAGTCAGTTGTCCAGGGCACCTGTAAGTTTTGAATAACATGGAGAGGGGTTGTTTACACAAAGGGGTAACTCTGACAGATGCCGCAGGAAATCTCTAAGGGGAAGGGGTCTCCCCCAAATTTCCTATGATGAAGATTGGTGCCCAGGACACTGTGGTGAATGAGAATTGGGGTTCAGCAGCATCTGTAAATTCCCTTTCCCTTTCCCTTTATCAAGACACAAAGGAATAATATCTCTCAGGAATGACATTGGTTTGTCACTTCCATTATCCTTACATTTTTCAGGAGTTAAGTGTCTCTGGTCAAGGCCATGTCATTATTTCAGTATTACTAGCCCTTTAAGAGCCCCAAGGCCTCTGGAAAGCAACCTGTGGGCTGCGTCAGCACTAAGAGTGGTGTGAGCTATAATAGGGTGACCTCTGACCCTAATTCTAATCCCAACCTGGATTTCTGGGTTCCCATTGACACATGGAGTCAGCTGGGCAGCTGGCCCTTTGGTATAGGGACCTGTTGGATTGGAGTTTGTCACATAAACTGGGACCCTGCTTAAAGCCCAGACTTAAAGATTGTCCAGTTTTACACAACCTGGCCAGAGTAGCCACATCCTTATTGTGTAAATTCACATCTAACCACAGACCAGCCAAATAGCCTGTGACTTGCTAGGCAAGGAGGAACCTATCCCGTGGAAAAGTGTTTTCTTTTAATAAGGAGGGAAGACTCCTTGTCACGGGCCTCAGGATTTCAGATCAGGACACTACGAAGACTTTGAGTCTTGCAAGCTGTCAGGTCACTGCTCCAGCAGGTGATATAAGCAATCAAGTGATTAAATGCTGTTTTAATGCTACTATTAAACGATATTTTAGTTTGGACACATTCCTAGAAAAACTCAGGCTCTTTCTGCACAAAAATTGACAAAGCAATTTATGGAGGAAACTCACAAGTGTTCGGCGAATTGGATCAATACTTGGGAGAAATGTTAAAAGCTGGGTTGAGGGAACGGCGAGTGGCAGAAATAAACCTTTTATCTTGAAGATATAGTAAAAGTAAACACAAATTAAATGGCCTATAGTATCAACGCAGTTGAATCATAAAAAATAAACACAAAATTCTTGTGGTTTGGGTTATATAAAGATAAGCAATTCAGAGTCCGTTTTTTAAAATAGTGGGCTTTTTCCTGTTTTAGATAAAGAGTGAATCAATGAATTTGTGCAAATGTGTTTCTGCTCTTCATCCTCATATTTCCCTTTTCTCACTAAAATTACCTACCTCACAGGATGTGAGAATTAAAGGCGATAATATGTGTCACTCTGCTTGGCACACAAGAAACACTAAACAAATGTGGTTAAACTGAAATCTGAATAGCACTTTTCTTCTCTCCTTCCTCCATTTCCTTTGTCCATCCTCCCCTGCTTCGTGGGTTCTTACTGAGACCTGGGCTGAGCTGGCACTGAGGTGGCCCTGCTC
>RJWJ010013085.1:0-40655 GCA_004363605.1 Indri indri
GGGCCTGGGGAGGCAAGGCCAGCCCACCGAGTTCGGTTCAGGGCCGCAGCGTGCAGGGAAGAGGTCTCACACTCCAAAAGAGGCAGCAAGCACAGCTCTGTCGCCACACAGCTACAGCACGGAGGAAGACACGTTCGTGCCCAGTGAGGAAGGCAGACACGGAAGGCCACACGCGACATGGTCTGATGCCACCTGTGAGAAATGCCCAGCAGAGGCAAATCCAGAGGGAGAGAAAGCAGGTTAGGGGTGCCTGCAAAAGGGTCTGGGGTTTCCTTCTGGGGTGATGAAAATCTACTCAATTCGACTGTGGCGGCACAAAGATGATTGTGCGACTTTGTGAATACACCAAAGGTCAATGAGTTGTGGACTTTAAGTGGGTGGGTGATATGGTATGTGAATTACGTCTCGATAAAGATGTTTAAAAAGAATAAACTCTCTTGCTCCCAGCCTTGCCCCCCCTCAGGGAGCTGCCGGAGATACATGGCCCCACCCCACCGCACTGCCCAGCTCAGCACTGGACCCAAGGTCCTTGGAGTCTGGGCCACAGAGTGACCCAGCAAGGGCAGAGCAAGGTGCCCTCAAGGTGCCGCTCTAGATCACTGAGCCGGAGTGGAGAGACCCTGGCTGCAGGGAGCCCACCTTCTAGAAGGGACCGGGATAAACAGTACACAACAGCAAACCACTGCAGGAAGAGGGAAGCCAGGAGGGAGGCAGAGGGACAGGTGGGATCACAGAGCAGAGACGTGCCAGGCCCAGGGTCCTGCCATCCAGGAACTGTCCTGTGGGTGCCATGGCGGAAGAGGCAGGAAGGGAGGTGAGCCTCTAGCAGGAGGGCGCCAGGACATAGGCAGGGGTCAGGCGTGCCCCTCACCTGCACTCCGGGCTGTGGCGCTAGGGAAGGGCTCCTGCCTCCCTGACCTGAGCCCCCAGCCCTGTACAGCCCCAAGTCCCTGCCCACAGGGTCCGGGTAGGAGCAGCAGCCCTTCCCACAGACTGGGAGAACCGACCAAGAGAGGCCATACCCCCAAAGCCCTCCTAACCACTGTGGCCCTCGAAGGGTCCCGGCACACTCGGTTTCTCCCACCACAGCGTAACTTGACTCTGGTGGCACAGGGGGTGTGGGGCGGAGCCGCCCTTCCCTCCCAGTCCCAAGAGACAGGTAACCACTCGCCAAGCACAGAGCTTTGCAGTTTCCCGTGATCTGCCTCCTCGGACCCCGCTGCCCAGAGGGCAGTGACGTGGCGGCTGGTGTCAAGGGCCATCCGGAAGCCCTCACCGCTAAACAACCCAAGGCCGTCCCCACCTGACAGCAGCCAAGCCCAAGCTCCAGGCTTCCTCACCGGACCTTCCTCCTCCTGGGAAGTGACCGCCAGGCCTCTCCACCCACCCAGGCCTCCCTGTGACACAGACAAGGCCACCAAGGGCAGGGGCCAGCTCTCAGGCTCTGGCTTCCACACTCTAGGCCAAGACCTTTGTTTACAACTGGCCCATCTTTTCCAAAGGTCCAGAGAAGTTAAGCGTCTTGCCCCAGAACACACAGCAGCAAGACCAAGAACCTTTTCCACCAACCCCCACGTCCCCCACCCATGGGCTTGTGTTAGGAGCAGAGCCCACTGGGTCAAACCCGGCTGTACCACGCACCAGCTTGAGGCCTCAGAAGCAGCTGAACTTCTCTGTGTGGGGTCCTCCTCGTCTGTGTGGTGGAGCTAACAACAGCACCCATCTCTAGTTGTTATGGGAATAAATTGTGTAACGTGCTTAGAATGCCGTCAGGCGGGGGAGAGATGCCGTCATATCTTGCTATGACTGCATGTTCGGTAGCAAAGAGATGTCTCACCATGACTTTAAACTTACTGCTCCTGTTTCCTTCACAAACCCCCAGAAACCTGACTGAACTTTCCGAAAGGATGATCAGGGCAACGGAAGGGCTGCAGTGGTTATGAGTACAGCCTCTGGAGCCAAACAGCACCCGCTCGAATCCCAGCTCTGCTGCTGCACGGGGGACTCGGGCAAGCGCACTGCCTCTCCGTGCCTCAGTTTCCTCCTCTGCAGGCTGGGGCGCAGGTGTACGCTGTGAGGGCTTTGTGAGACAAGTCACGTGAAACACTCAGCGCCACGTCTGGCGTGCAGGTTGAGTGATTCCTATTACTATTATTAATTTTTTTGATAGGCCACTACTTCCTGTCTTCCTGTGTCACCACGGGGGACTTTAATCACAGGGCTCACACATAATCACAACCCTAGGTTATAACTCAAATGCCAAACAATCTTAACAGCAGCCCTTAGAGCGACATCATTAGTGGTGGATTCCCAGCGCGGCGTCCACGCGGGCCTCTGTGTGGGCCGCATGCGGAGGCACCCAGGGCAAAGCCGACGCGGTTTTCTCTAATTAGCGAAAACCTCGTTTTCCTGCCCCACCTCTGTAAGAGAAGTCGGAGCACCCTGCCTTTAAGTTCTCAAGTTAACCGATTACGTTTCTCCAACAGCCATGGGCTCCAGGCAGGTGACAGGCTGCCCTGGGCCCGCCCCCCCAGGCTCTGTTCGCACAGCCTTGGACCCCTCAGAGCCCCAGGCCTCCTCCCAGCTCCACCAGCCGCACCTGCTGAGGACCTGAACTTCCCCCCCTTTGCAAGCAGTGCTGTCTGGACTCTGCCCAGAATAAAGACCTCAGGAAAGGGCCCACTGCTGTGCCACCAAAAAGCCAAGGAAAAGGCAGTGCTAAGTCCACGGCAGTGCCAGAGCCCCCAAGCCAGCCTGCAGGTTACCCAAACCAAAGGCCTTCAAAAGCACCATGTGAGTGGCCGGCGTGGCCTGGACAGCGTCCAGCACGTGCCCATCCCTGAGCTATGCAAAGAGAAGCTGCTTCCCAGCAAGCAGCTCTGTATGCCACCCACCACTCGCTCGCCGTGGCCCACGTCTTAGCTCCCCAACTCACGTGTCAGCGCAGGGACGCTCTGCCACTGTCCTCGCCCTCAGCAGCTGCCTCACGCAGCAGCTCACACTGGGCTGCCCAAACAGGGCCTCCCTTCCCCTGACGGGGCACGCAGCAGCCTCGGGGGCTGTCTTGCAGGGGAGAGGGCAGAAACTCTGGGAGCAGTGACCAGGCCACACGGCCAGGCACCGGTGTCTTCCCTGCCAACCAGCACATGCCTCACACCAACAGGCGCTGGGAGTGCTCCCTAAGTCCACACCACAGCCACCGGGCGGGAGCCCCCACCCTGTCACACACAGCAGCCCCCAGGAGGGGAAACCTGTCCAGCTCCCCAAAAGGGGGCCGCCTCCAGAAATGAGCCACTGACCAACACCACACACCCCCCCCTTCCAGGACGGATGGATCTGGCTTCTGGAGGGGACCGTCTAGCAGTAGAATGTGGGGAGCTGGGAGGGGCCTCCGGGTGGCCCCAGGAGGGGGCACGGAGAGGGCACAACCACTAACACGGATCACACGTGGGAACATCAGGGCGCCTTGGCTCCCCCGTAACGTGGATTTCATCAAGACGGTGGTGGGGTTTGGTGCTGGCGTTTCCGTAACATCTGTAACACGGCTCTGCCACTCTTTGCAAAGAGAAAACGGGCTTCAGGCTTGCTCGCAGCCTTCCCTGGCAACAGTGGCTCACTAGAATCTAATAACACTTTGTTTTCATTGTGCCCGAACCACTATTCTATTCTATTATACAGCAAAACTGATGATTCAGGAAAACCAGGTCTGATTCTCTTCCCTGGTTTTCCAGGCGGTGAAGGTGAGGCCCAGGGAGAGCGAGGAAAGCAGAGGTCACCCTGAGCTGGCGCCAGAGCTGTCCCCGACATCCACTCTGGGCTGGACCCTACAGATAAGAGGCGGCGCTGAGGGGGAGGCCTCACAGGTCAGCAGTTTGGAGAGAGACCACCTGGTCCTTCCTTCGCCAAGGGCCTCCACCACCTCCACAGGAGACGCAGAGTAAACAGGCTCCCAGGGCCTTGGGAAACACACAACTTTGAGACTTTCCCAGGCACTTCCTGGAAATGGCTCTCCAGTGTGCAAAAAGACAGACATCTGTCCCCAGTGCACTCTGCTGGGACTGCCATACTCACGCACCATCAGCAAGGGCAGCTGAGAGGAGAGACAGGCAGAGCAGCGGGCGGTGGCCCACAGAGACACAGGGTGCCCAGTCTCCAGGACCCAGCCCGCACCTCCCTGGCAGTCCAGCACCGCCAGTGTGGCAGGCTTCTCGGCCCCTGCCCTGGGGTCACAAAGTGCTGCAGAGGGGTCAACACCACAGCCAAGGCAGGGGGAAGGCCGGGCAGGGCTTCTCCAGAGGGGTCAGCGGCAGGACACAGGAGCAGGTTTACTTAGGCCACTGATGGGGGGGGGGGTTTCCAGCTAACAACTGTGGAATGTGATTTTATCACAGCACGGGGCAGGGACTAGAACGTACTCACCCAGCCAGGCTGTGTGTCCCCAGATGGGCCTGGGGCACACATGGCCTGGGGCCCAGGGCACTACCTGACCTCTGACTCCAGGTGTGTGTCCCCTCACTTAATCCTTTTATCTGCCTCCTCCCCATCCACTGGTGAGGAAACTAAGGCAAGAGAGGCTCCCTGCCTGGCCCAAGGTCACAGAGCAGGGGGCGAAGAAGGCAAGTCTCCAAGTTCCTCTCTTAACCACTTCGGCCCCAACGGAGCCCCAGCTCTGGGACTCGGAAGCCTTGTTTTGGGGTTGAGAGGCTCAGAACTCTAAATTTTCTCCCCAACCCACACAAGCAAGGAACCCCATCCTGCAATAGGTCTCCCCCAAACGGAATCTCCCACCTCTGGAAACAGCACTGGCAACAGCCGCGACAGTGAACTTAGCTTCTGGGGGCCATGCTCGGGTCTCTGGCCCTGGGGGACTACCACTCCTGCCAACAACCAGGGCCCTAGCACTAACAACCAGGGCACTAGCCTCAGCCCACATGGGCACTTCTGTCTCCCCTGCTCCGGGCCTGGACAGGGTGCAGGTCCTGCTCTGGACAGGTGGGGCCTCAGGATGGGGGTTGCTACACTCCACCCCACCTCCTGGCAGGCACACGGGCCTGGGCTCCTGCCAATGTGCCAACCCGCCCCAGCAGAGCCCCACCAGCTAAACGTCCCAAACAAAGGGAAAGGACACAGGGCAGATAGCGGGGTGCAGGGAGGGGGCGAGAGGCCACAACTTTTTGGCGGGGTCGCCTCTGGGGTGGCAGGAGCTGGGGAGCCCCCTTCCTTTCCTGCCCCACCAAGGAGTTGGTCAGCAAGACAGCATTTACCGCGCCCTGCCTGGTCCCGTCCCCCTCCAGCGGCCTAGCCTCGGTGACCTCGGACGGGCGACCCCTGCCCCAGTCTGGGCCCTGCGCCCCCCGGGACGTCCTCCTCTCCCCGGCCGGCCTGGCAGACCCCGGCCCGGCGGACGCCAGTGCCCCCAGCGCGGGGGGTGGCCGTGACGCGCGTCCCGGCCGCACCGGACCCAGGGGCGTGAGAGCGGGGCGCGCCCCCGCGGGGCCGTGCACGGAGGGTCGCCAGCCCCGGGCCAGGCGGAGGCGGCGGCGTGAGCGGGCCGAGAGCGCCAGGTCTCGGCCGGAGGTCCGTGCGGGTGTCTGCGCGCCGCTTACCCTGGGCGGAGATCGGGGCCAACTCTCATCCACTCGCCGCCGCGGCGCCCCCCTCGCCGGCAGCCCGGCCGCGCTGCACCTGCCGCCCGCCCGGGAGCCCAGCGGCGCCGGGGAGCCGGGAGGAGGCGGCCCCGCGGGTGCCGGCCACGAGCGCGGAGGCGGCGGCGGCGCCAGGTCGCGCGCTCGCGTCCCGCTGCGCGGAGTCTGCGCGCCCCCGGGCCGCCCTGCGCAGCCGCCGCCCCGCCCCGCGCCGCGCCTTAAAGGGGCCGCGCCCGAGCCGCGCAGGCCCGCCCCCGCCCGCGCAGCCTGGCCCCGGGGGCCCGCGGGGGCGCGCCTGCCCGGACGGGTCCGCGCGCTCGCGAGCTCGGTCACGCGGCGCCGCCTTTGTTTGGGTGGCCCGTGTGCGCCCCCGTCGCCTGCACCCACGCGCACGCGCGGCCGGCCGCCAGTCGCGGCCACGGACACGGCCACGCCGTCCCGCGCGTCTGTCACGGCGGACGCCACGGGCACAGCCACGCACAGGCGCTCACGCTGCTGTCGCCTCGCCCGCAGCCCGTACGCCCCGTGGGACCGCCTGTCGGTTTGGAGATGGGTCAGTGACTTTGCTGCCAGCGGCGACCCGCATCCTCGGCAGAAATATCTTTCCTCTGACCGCCACCGCTGGGCCCAGAGTACAGCCCCACACCTGGAGGGGAGGGGACTCGCCCAATACCTGGCGGGATGCTCCCTGTCCTCCGCTACCCATGTCCGGGCACTCCCTGTCCCCAGGATCTGGGCTCGCCCCGCCCCTTTCTCTACAGCTCACCTTTGTCGTTCAGGGGAACACGCTGCCGATGCCCCACACCCTGCGTCTCCCCGGGGCTCTGCACTGTGGGGCGGGGCACCTACAGAGTGCACCCACCGCCCACCTGCCCCTGGGGGCTGGACCCGCCAGGAGGAACCACAGCTCACAGCAGGGTGCTCAAGGGACGAGATAGAAGGGACTGGCTTTTGGAACCCCAGGCCCTTACCCTAAGTTGGGGGCACCCACTCTCAGCTCCCTACCCAGGTCTGACCCAGGAGGATGGCTGTGGGGGCTGGAGTGGGAGGGCAGAAGGGAACAGGAAGGGACAAAACCTAGAAGGCCCGCGGGCTTTTTCTGCACAGCCTCCCTGCTCCCCCAAGTTAGAGCTTCTCTGCCCTGCCCTATCCTTCCCATCTGCCACGTGTCTCCAGTCCACCCCATGCCCTGCCCCCAACCCAGTAACCCTGGGAATCCCACAGGCACCTCCAACCTCACAAACCCAATGTCACCGGAACAGGACCTCCCCTTCCTTGTAATCAAGGGCTCCCAGCTCCAGTGCACCTGAAGCTCCCTGGAGCAAGATCCCAGCCCCTCTTTCCTCTTCCTCCAGGATTCCTGCCTTCCTAGACAGCCTGGCAGACCTAGGTCAGGGGCAAGCACTCAGGTGAGCTCCCGGCTGGAGGCTGTCCCTCTGTGAGGCTCGGTTTCCCATCAGTGGGACGGACCCAGTGATTTCAGACTAGAGGAGCCGGTGCATTCGCAAGTGCCACACAGCATGGGGTCTATCCTGCACCTTCAGGGGCAGCATGGGGTGTGATCTCCTCCCTGGATGACCGAGCCTTAGTAACATTTGTGCACAGAGTCCCCGCCCAGTGCCAGGCCCAGCTGCCAGCTCTCGCCGTTCCTCCTCCCTCCGGCCGCAGCGCTTGGGCTTTCCTGCTTTGTCTCTGCCCTCCCGGGAAACCGGGCTTGTGTTTCTGCCAAACATGAGCTCTACTTTCCTGCCTCCAGGTCACTGCTCCGGCCATGTCCTCCAACCTACCTGGCCTGCCCGCCTGGCCAGAAATGGTCCCCACCTCCCATGCAGCCAGGGCTCCCCAGGTCCCCACGTGCCACCACCACCTCCATCTCCGTCACTAGGGCCACACTTTTGATTGTTTCCATGGCTGTTTGTGTTCTCGTCTTTTCAACCCAGATGGGGTGTTCCTACGAGGAAAGACCCGGATTATCCATGTATGTGTCCCTCCCTTCTCTGCCCCACCACCTCAGGACCTCAGCCAGGCCAGGCGTCCTTGTCAGGGCCCTTTTGTTCACAAATGATTGCTTCAAACAGCCCCCAAAGTAACCTGTTTGCTAATGAAACTGGCAGACGCTGTAGCTAAAGTCTCTCCACAAACAGCAGGGTGTTTATGTCGCTCTTGCTCTCACCTCTCATCTCTGAACCTCCCTGCTTCTCTCCCTGGGACAGAACCCCCATCCTTACAGCTAGCAGTCCCAAGGAGAGACCACCTCCCTCGCTGCACCCCTCTAGCGAGTCTCACGGAGGGTTCTCATCGGCCCTGCTTGCTCACATGACACGAGCTGAGGATGGCAGCTGGGACAGGGGCTGGGGGCACTGTGGCAGTGCCATCTAAACCACCTGGGACAGGCAGGCAGTGCCCGAATAGGGTCACAGCAGACACAAATGACAGCTGTCCACCCCAGCATGGCACAGAGCACGTGCCCAGGGGATGCTCTTGGCAGGAATGGCCAGGACTAGGAGGCAGCAGGCAGGAGCCGGAGGGAAACCAGTCCTCTGGGGCTGTCCTGGACCCCTAACCCCTTTTGTGAGTCCACCCTACAAACCTCCACTGGGCACCCACCCTGTGCCAGACGCTGCTTGGCAGGGGGCAAAACTGGTGAGCAGAGCCAGACACAGACCCTGCCTGGCACAGGCATGGACTGCATACCCCCAGGTGGGGCACTGGATGTCACAGGTGCCCATGCCCTGCGCAGTGGTCTTCACGGCCATCCGGTTACCCATTTACAGAGCAGGACCTGCAGGCTGCACTGTGTCCCCCAAGTCATGTGTGGAAGTTCTAACTCCCAACACCTCAGATTGTGACTGTATTTGGACATAGGGTCTTTAAAGAGGTGATTAATTGGATGAAGTCATTGGGGTGGGCCCTAATCCAACATGACTCGTCCAACACATCCTTATAAGAAGAGGAGATTAGGACACAGACACACAGAGAAAAGACCAAGTGAAGACACAGCGGGCTGGGGTGGGGGGGTGGCCGGGCGCAGTGGCTCACGCCTGTAATCCTAGCACTCTGGGAGGCCAAGGCGGGAGGATCGCTTGAGCTCAAGGAGTTCGAGACCAGCCTGAGCAAGAGCGAGACCCCCGTCTCTACTAAAAATAGAAAAAATTAGCCAGGCAACTAAAAATAGAAAAAATCAGCCAGGCATGGTGGCATTTGTCCGTAGTCCCAGCTACTCGGGAGGCTGAGGCAGGAGGACCGCTTTGAGCCCAGGAGTTTGAGGTTGCTGTGAGTTAGGCTGATGCCATGGCACTCTAGCCCAGGTGACAGAGTGAGACTCTGTCAAAAAAACAAAAGAAGACACGGGGAGATGGCATCTACACAACAAGGAGAGAGGCCTCCAAAGAAACCAGCCCTGCCAACACCTTGATCTCAGACTTGCAGCCTCCAGAACTGTGAGGAAACAAACCTCTGTCACTTGAGCCACCCAGTCTGTGGTGTCTGTCTGCTACACTAACCCTAGCAGACTGACACAAGGACGTGGGCTCAGGGTGGCCACCTGTCCCTGAGGGCCACACCGCTGGTGACGGGCCAGGCCACCACTGGCTTCCCACCTCCTCTGCTCAAAGCGGAGCTGGACACGGAGGGGTGGTGGGGGCAGGGCTGCACTGAGTGGACACCACCAGCCCTGAGCTGCACTGGCAGCCTGGGACAGTGGCCTGGAGCCTGCTTACACCCAGGGCCAACTGGGTCCCCAGACGCCTGACTCCTGGCCTCAGAGCCCTGAGGAGCATTAAAGGCAAGATGACTCAAGAGAAACCCAGGTGACAAGTGAAAGCAGGGGCATTGGTGGCCAAACCAAGACATGCAGAAATAAGTTGCCAAAAGCCATGGCATCAGAGTGTCACGCCAACCCGAGTCCAACCCCCAGCTCCTCCTTCACCTTCTGAGACTGGACCCAGCAGCCAGCAGGTGCCCCAGGAAGATTCACTAAACTGACCTTGGCGCATGGCATGCAAGCTGCCATTCCACATGCACAAAACCCCGCATTACCTGAGACGCCAAGGCACAGAGGGCTCGGGAACCTGCCCAGGGCCACCAGGGAGAGCCTGGGGCCTGCCAGCTCTGGATTCCAGCCCTTTCCCTGCGTCACCTGTCACCTCATCCCGGGAGATGGCAGCACCTGGCACCAATGGCCCCGGGAAGTGCTGGTGGTTTCTATTTTCATCCTGATCACGGGAGGAGCAGTGGACCTGGGTCTAGAGCAGCCCGAAGCTTGGGGGAGGAGTCCCGGGCTGGGACTTCCTAAGGGACACTGAGTGGAGCAGCAGCTGGGCGTCTCTGAGCTCCGGTGCAAAGACGGCAGGGGGCCCAGGCCCGCCCCACAGTCACCGTCGCTGGCACTACCTGGCACCTGGTCCCTGTCAGGATCCAGCGGGAAGGCGGTGCTTCCTCAGTCCCTCCTGGCTGACACCTGCCCCCCACCTCTCCCAGGCGTCCAGCGCTGCCTGCCCAGGAAGCCCCGTGTGCAGGGACCTCATCGCACACTGCGGGGTGTGAAGGGGCACGAGTCTGAACTCTGCAAAGTGACAGGCACCCAGGTGATTGTGGAGTATGTTGGAAGTCCAAGGAGCCCCCCACTCCCACCCCCCTGGTGGATGGAAGTAAAGAGGGGGGCTTGGAAGACAGCTGCTCCCACGCCCCGTGCCAGGCAGGGCCCCGGCCCACCCCTCCCCCATCAGGAGAGCGCTGCTTATTTCCCCCTTTGCAGAGGAGAGGGCCAAGGGCACTGATATCACGTGGCTCAGCTGGGGCCCTGAGCCCGGAGGGTCCATGGGGTTCAAAGTCCATGCCCTTACCATGCCAGTCTGCTGCCTGTCACGGGACAGGAGGACAGTCAGCATCTGTACCTTCTAGAAAGAGCACTTCTGGCTTGCCTGGATAGGTCAAAGAAAATCCAGGTGGGCCCACCCAGGACAGGTCCCCCTTGGGAGCGGGTGATGCCCCAGCAGGCAGGAGTTAACTGGGACAAGACAGCAGGAAGGGCATTCCAGGCAGAGGGAACAGCACATGCAAAGTCCTGGAGGGGGGGGCTCCACTTGTCCCGTTTAGTAGGAGAAAGGCAGGGATTGGCCCGTAAACAGCCCACCGAGTTCAGGCCTCCTCCTGGGGCAGTGGGCAGCCACGGCCGGGTGTTAAGCAGGGACAATGGGATCCAGTCGGCACTGTAGGTGGAGAGAGCACTGGGTGCAGGAGGCTTCCAGGATGTACAGCCTGGAGGCCTCAGGGTGACAAGTAGGTGAGGCGGGTGCTGTGGCTTGAATATTTGTCCCCTGCAAAACTCAGCTGACATTTACTCCCCAATAAATGTAATCTCAAGTATTGAGAGGTGGGGCCTTTCAGAGGTGCCTGGGCCAGGAGGGCTCTGCCCTCATCAGTGGATTAATCCATTCATAATCGTGTGTTAGCACAGGAGGGGAACTGGTGGCTTTACAAGAAAAGGACGAGAGGTCTGAACCAGCACGAGAGCACACTCAGCCCCTGGCCATGCGGTGCCCTGAACTGCCTGGGGAAACGGCAGGAAGACCCTCACCAGATGTGCCCCCTTGACCTTGGATTTCTCAGCCTCCATAACTGTGAGAAGTAACTTCCTTTTCTTTATAAATTACCCGATCTCAGGTGTTCTGTTATAAGCCACAGAAAACTAAGACTGAGACGGGGGTCTGAGCAGCACTTATACAGCCCCTCCCACAGCCAGGCGACTTGCCACTGTCCAGATGGGGGACATGGGGAATGAAGCACCCACCCCATGCTGCGGCTGCTGCCCCCGTAGAAAGGCCACTCAGAAACTGTGGCAGAGCTGGGTGAGGACCCAAAGTATGGGGAGGATGCTCCAGGCTCGGGACAGGGACGTGGACAGGCCAGGAGGGCTCTGAGTTCCCTGCCTGCCACGGAAAGCCACGCGGCCCTGTCTGGGACCAGCACCCTGGCCTCGGAACCCAGTTTTGGAAAGCGGGGCATGCAGAAACAGGGCGGGGGGCCAGGTTGGGAGCGCTTAGGGACCCCTCCTGCCAGAGCTGCACTAGGACTCTGAGACCTAGAGGGAAAACCCAGGCCTCTGGCAGAACCCACGTTCCCAGTCCCGGGATAGAGTTCAGGCCCCCCCTCCATCCCCCACCGTGAGGCCTGTGCCATCAGCCGTACCCCCGACGTCCCCTGCCAGACCCCGGGCTAGGGAGAGCTGGCGCTGGGCTTGCTGCAGTTACAAAAATGGAACCCAGGTGACCTGCTCCCGCCCAACCTGGGAAAGAGGCAGTGAGTGGGCATTACTGTGCCCATTCCACAGATGGAGAAAGCAAGTGCCGGGAGGTTACGTGCTTGGACCAGCATCACACGGTTAGTGCAAGGCCCGGCCATGGCTGCCTTATGAGCCCGCAGCCGCCATGGCCCTGACACTTCACCAGCATGAAAAGACAGGGACAGTGACAAAGCAGTGACACATGACAGAAAGATACCCCCAGGGGTTTTGAGGAGCCTGAGGAGACACACACAGACAGGGTGCACGAGGATAGGTGTGTGGTCCTCGCGTCGGACACATAGCAGTGGACTTACGGCAACTTCCAGAGGGAGGTGATGGATGCAGACCGAGGATGCTGATGAGAGAGGCCCAGGTGGACAAGACCCCGCCCACCAAGCAAGGGTGGGGGCACAGTGGAAGGGGGCAGCCCCGCCCTCACTGGCCGGCCTGGGTGCCCCGGCCTCCCTCATCCCAGGGCCAAAACCAGCCAGCGGCCTTTGCCTCTGTACCTGTCTCTTCTGCCAGCCTGTGCTCTGCCTGAGGGCAGCGGCCACATCTGATCACCTCTGGCTCCCCAGCCCAGGGCCTGGGGCACAGTAGGTCCTGGACCCACTGTCCCTCCCCGTGAACCCTGGGACAGTAGTTCCTCTGTGGCCATCTCACTCCTTGTGCTCCCACAGATGTGCTCTTTTCAGGCATACCCATGCTCAAGGGGCCCCCTCCTCCAGGAAGCCTTCCCTGACCGCCCTTTTCTTTGAGCTCCTACAGGGCCACTCTGCCCATCCTGTGCTCCCTCAGAAGGGCCAGACTGCCTGCAGGTTCCACCTGGCCAGAGTCCAGCATCAAGGGGGAGTTCTCATTCACCCTGGCCCCGGGCCAGGGCCCCTTTTAGTTCCCTTCCTCCTGCCCTCAGCCCCCACCAGCTGTCCCACCTTTTGGACTTGGACACTGGCCTCAGAGCTGCTACCCCCTCTTGGATTCTGGGTACTGGCCTCTGCCCCGGGCACCTCTCTTGGGGACCAGCTTTTTCCCTGCCAGCTGCAGGTCCAGGCTGTTCCCACCGTGGCTGCCAGCCCCGGAGCCGTGCGGGCCCTGCCAGGGAAGGTCAGGACTGCCCTGCGTGCGCTCTTTGCCTCTGGAGGGAGAAGCGGCCTGCTCTTGGTGGCTGTGTGTCCTTGAACACACCACTTCCCTTCTGAGCCTTCTGAGCCTCGGGTTCCTCATCCGCAAGGTGCAGAGGTGAGAAGCCCACCACCCGGGCTGGGGCTGAGGACGCAGCCTCTGCCCACGTGGTTCCCGCGGAGGAAGGTGAGCCACAGCCGGTGGGGGGGCGGGGCCATGCGGGCCTCTGGGGAGGGGTCCGGAACAGGAAATCGGAGCCTGCCCGCCCTGGGGGCTCGCACTCTGGTAGCTCCAAGCATTCTGTATAAATCAGCACCTGTCTGAGCTTTGGTGCTGGGGTGCCTTGCAGACACAGGCGCCAGGCAATGTGGCACTGATGAGTGGCCAAAGACACCAGAAACCGAATTCACGTATCTCCTTGAGTTAAAAGTGCCATCGGGTGTAAGAAGGTGTAAGAGGCGCCACTAGCTTGGCTTTCAGGAAGACCGGAACCCGCCGCAGCAGACGCACACCTGTGCTGTAAATTGCACCTGTGCCTCGAAAATGTTAGGATGGGCGCACAGGGGCACCGCGGGCAGAGGAAGAGCGGAGGGAAATAGACCTCGGGGAGTGGGTCCCGCAGGTCGGGGCTCTGGCGGGACAGACAGCTCCTCAGTGGGGCCCAGCCAGGGCCCGGGGAGGCGACAGAGAGTGGCCCCAGCCTGCCCCCTGGGATGGGACTTGCGGCACTGACTTGGGGTCTGGTTTCTGAGAGTGGCAGAGTGCGCCACCTCGTGGCTGCAGTTGACAGGGCGGCACAGAGGCCAGAGGCCACGCCCCCTGGACCAGCCACCGGAGCCCATCCCCTGCCCCCATCCGTCACCCAGCAGCCTGCCACATGTGGGCACCACGTGGGCCACACGGGCAGCGTCTTCTTCCTTGGCATCCCTGCCTTCTGTCCCCAAGGGTTCTAATCTAGGCTCTGGGTCCCACCTGCCGGGCAACCCTAGCAAGTGCCTGCACCTCTCTGAGCCTCAGTTTCCCTACTTTGCAGGATGCTGGTCATCCGGCCCCCTCCCTTGCTGCCCCTCGCTCACTCCACAGCCGTGCACAGAGGCCAGCACCCCTCAGACTGGGCCCGCAAAGACCTTCTTTTGGGGAAGGAAGACCCATGTGTGAACTGCCAGCCCACACAGACACCAGGGCTGGGCGAGCCGGAGGGAGGGCCTGCCTCAGCCTGGGGGTGTTCTTGGAGGGGAGGCCTTCAACCCAAGAGGGCATCTGAGGAAGGGTGGGCCTGGCAAAGGCCAGTGGGAGGAGGCTGTGGAGGGGTGAAGCCCTTGGTGTCCCTGAAAGCTGCAGGCAGGAGACCCCAGCCCACGAGAGCTGCTGGGTCAACTGAGCCCAGCAAAGCCCTGGGCCCAAGCCCTGCCCCAGTGTGCCCTGCAGTCAAAGGAGATGATTCTCCAGCTTTCAGACTGATGTTCTTTTCCCTGTTGGGTTTTGGACTTGCTGGGCCTGGGGGCCCTCTTCTTCTTGCCTACTTCTCCCGTTTGCAATTGTCCATCTTACGCCTGTCCCACCGCTGGTCCTGGAAGCAGAACCTGTGAATTTCACAGGGAATCGGCCTCAGGCTCAGTCCTACCTTGAGCCCCAACTGTATCTGATTCAGATGAGACTCCGGACTTCGGACTTTTGAGTTGGTCTGGAATGAGTTAAGACTTTGGGACGCGCGGGACAGAACGCGTGTGTTTTGCATGTAAGGGGGGATGAGGGCGTGAGGGCAGAGCTGTTAATGAATTAATGCCTGGTCTCAGGAGTGGGTCCCTGATGAAAGGACGAGTTTGGCAGTGCCCTCCCGACTCTCTCATGCTGGCTTTCTCGTCTTTCCCCCGTCTGCCCTGGGGCGACGTGGTGAGATGCCCCAGCAGATGCCAGCACCCTGCTCTTGGACTTCCCGGCCTCTAGAACCACGAGCCAAATAAACTTCTGTTAGTAAATTGCCCAGTCTGGGTGTCCTGTTAGACAGCACAGAAGGAACTAAGACATGACACAACATACTTCTGCTGTCCCGGGACCCCATCCAGGACTCCGCGTGACGACACCAAGTCATCATGCCTCCTTGGCTCCTCCTGGCCGTGAGAGTTACCCAGCCTCTCCTTGTTTCTGACAAACTGGATGGTTGGAGGAGTCCCGGTCAGGGATTTTGCAGATGCCCCTCGGTGGCAGTACGTCTGATGTTCTTCTCGGAGTTGGGCGGAGGGAGACTGCAGGGGCCGAGGGCCCTTCCGGTCACACCCTAGCAGGGCCACCTGCCGTCAGTGCGACTAGTCACCGCTGGTGCCGGCCTTGGGCACCTGCTGAGCTGTGTGTGTCGGCAGTGTGACCTCCCCCTTCGCTTGCTGTGCTCTTCGGAGGGAGGTCAGGACAGTGACCTTTGTCTGTTTAAAATTTCTGTATTTATAAAACACCAAGAAAAATTAACTTCATTATTTTATACAGCCGGTGTTTACTTAGACTTACCCACATATTTATGTATTGTGGTAAAATACACATAACCTAAAATTTACCACCTTCAGCATGGTCGAGTGTGCGGTGCAGCGTTAAATACCTTCACATCACTGTGTCACCGTCACCGCCGTCCATCTCAGAGCCTTTTTTATCCTGCAAATCTGCGACTCCGTCCCCATTAAACGCTTGCATTGCCCCCTTCCCCGCCCCAGCACTCAGCGTTCCACTTTCTGTCTCCGTGAGTTGGACGACTCTCGGGACCCCATGTAAGTGGAACCACATGGTGTTTGTCTTTTTGTGACTGGCTTTTCTCCCTTAGCACAAGTCCCTAAGGGTCATCCACGTTGTACCACGTGTCAGGATTTCCGTCCTTCTTACGGCGGGATGATGTCCCGTTGCAGGCTAGACCACGTTTTGTTTGTCCACGTGTCCACCGACAGACTGACGGACACTTGGGTCGTGCCACTGTTTGGCGATTGTGAAAACGCCGCCGTGAACATAGCTGTACCGTATCTGTGAGTCCCCAAAGCCAGTTCACGTGGGCATATACCCAGAAGAGTGGCATCGCTGGGTTGTGTGGCAACTCCATGTTTAACTTTTCCAGGAAACGCCATCCGGTTTTTCACAGGGACTGTGCCGTTTGACAGTCCACCAGCAGTGTACAATGCCATTTCTCCACATCCTGGCCAACGGAATGTGATTTTCCATTTATTATTATTATTTTTAAAATGATATCCATCCTAAAGGGAGTGAAGTAGTATGCCTCTTTAAAATTTTAAAGTTTAAAAACTTATTTTGAGGAGGTGTTATGGACGGAATGTTTGTGTCCCCCGTGTTAGTGTGTTCCGTGCTACTGGAAAGGAACACCTGAGGCTGGGTAATTTATAAAGAAAAGAGGTTTATTCGGCTCATGGTTCTGCAAGCCATATAGGCAGTGTGGCGCCAGCATCTGCTTCCGGAGAGGGCTTCAGGGAGCCCCCAGTCGAGGTGGAAGGTGAGGGGGGAGCGGGTGTGTCACATGGGAGAGGGAGCAAGAGAGGGAGGAGGGGCCGCCAGGTTCCTTTAAACAACCGGCCAAAAATTCAGTAAGAACTCACGCGTCGTCTCCGGAGGGCACCAAGCCAACCAGGAGGGACCCGCCCTCATGACACAAACGCCTCCCCAGGCCCCACATTCAACACTGGGGATGGAGGCCGGGCACGGTGGCTCACGCCTGTAATCCCAGCACTCTGGGAGGCCGAGGCAGGAGGATCGCTTGAGCTCAGGAGTTTGAGACCAGCCTGAGCAAGAGCGAGACTCCATCTCTACTAAAACTAGAAAAATTAGCCGGGCGTGGTGGCGCATGCCTGTAGTTCCAGCTACTTGGGAGGCTGAGGCAGGAGGATCACTTTGAGCCCAGGAGTTGGAGGTTGCTGTGAGCTAGGCTGACACGACGTCACTCTAGGCAGGGCGCCAGAGCAAGACTCTGCATCCTTAGCCCTCCAGAGACACCCTCCACAGCTGTCTCTCCCTGGCATGTCCGGGTTGGGGTCCCCAGGGGTGAATCCCATTGGTTAGCTCCTCGCTTCCTGCCATCAGCTATTGGTACTGAGCCAGCCTATGGAGTGGCTTTTGGGGTCATGTGACCACCCAGGCCGGGTCACATGGTGTTAAACATGGCTGCCTGCGGACAGGGACCTCCCCAGAGGCACCCAAGGAGCTGCTGCGCCCTGGGCTCCCCTGGCTCAGCCCCTCTAGGCCTGCTCTAGGAGAACAGAGCAGTTTGAGCAACACGGAGGCCGAGGGCCAGGTGTGCGTGCCAGACCAGCCCCTGGCCCTGCTGTGTCCCCTCCCCACAGCCAGCCCCTGCTATCACAGGGAGAACCAGTAGCCCCCTCACCCCACACACCCCTCCCCGCGGCTGGGCGCATCCCAGGTCCCCTCCCCCACCTTACTCAGCTCCTCCCCTGCACAGGAAGACTGACCCGTCACCCAGCACTCTTGAAACACACCCGCAAACCACAACTTTAGCCTCCCCTTTGCCCGCGGGCACCCACGGGCACAACTGTCACCAAGAGAAGGGAGGAGAGGCCCAAACAGGCTCTGTATCTGTGGGGAAAGAGCTCGCCTGGGCCTCCGAAGAAGAGGAACCTTGGAGACCTGAGGCCCGGGCTCCACCACAAGGAGGGAGGAATCAGCCCGGGAGGGAGGAGGGTCTGGCCACTGGATGCGGCCTCAGGCAAGTCCCTTCCCCTCCCTGGGCCCAGTGCCCTCACTGCACACCTGGGGCGATGACGTGTAGTGGCCCAGGGGCTAAGAACACAGACTAGAGAGGGACCCCAAGCTTGACTCCTGGCCTTGCCGCACGCTGCTGTATGTCTCTGGACAAGTCACACAGCCTCTCTGTGCCTGGGGTTCCTCATCCATAAGTAGAGATCGAACAGAACTTAGCGCCCAAGGATTGTTAAGAAGAGTCAGTGAGTTAATATTTATAAAGCATGTAAAACAGTGCCTGGCATATGATAAGTACAACGTAACTAATTGTTAAGTAAACAAATAAAAACAAATACCTATCCTGCTTGACCCTTTGGACCTTGAAATTTCATCCAGCCATTCATTATGGCAAACATTTACCCATCAGGTGTCCTTGCCAGGTCCCGGCTGGGCCCTGGGTTGACAGAGATGAGCCAAAGGAAAACATAACACACGTACAAGTGGAGGAGAGGACATCTAAGCTGGGCGTGGAAGCACAGGCTGGCAGTGGCGGGTGCAGGGGCCCAGGCAGCCCACCGACTGGCTGACTGCTCTGCCAGAGTCTGAGCAGTGAGGGTGCTAAGGCAGCTGGCCCGAGGATCAGGAATGACTTTGTCACAGAGCTGGGAGTAGACCCTTAAGCCCACTTAGCTTGACCACCTGCACATTGCACCCACTGTGGCATCGCCACCAGGGGCTGGCCATGGTGCTGGCTAGGCCGGGGGCTGGGGAGGGACAGGCATGGCTGATGGCCTTCTGACATGGCTCCTCTCGCCCACCTCCGTGGTCCTGACACCAACGTGACCCATGAGTCAAGACCCTTGGGGGCCAGGCCTTCCCCGCCCCATGAAATGCTTCCGAGTGGTCATCCTCTTCAGGCCTCCAGCTCCTGCCAAGGCCAGAGGCCAACGGAAGCTACTGCTCAGAGCTGACCTGGGAGCCTGGGGCCTGCCTGGGCGGAGACTGTGCCCAGGAGCCAGTGAGCTGCCCTGACTCCCGGGAAGGCAGCCAACACCCGTGCTGGGTGCACCCCTCTCCCCAGAGCTAACTCTGACGCAGCCATCAAGCCTGGCCTGGCTACCACCTCCTGTGGGAAGCCTCCCGGACCCCCAGGCTGGGCCAGGTCCTCCCATGGGGTCCCCAACCTTGGGGCTTCCCACTGTTTCATGGATAGAGTGAGGTTACACAAGACAGAAAAACCAACCCAGACCAGATCGTGCAGGAAAGGAAATGTATTAACTCATATAACTGCTAAGTCCGGGGTGTCCTCGGACACAGTTGGATTCGGAACTTGAAGGGCTCTGCCTCTCTTTGTGTTGGCTGTGTCTCACGGCAGTTCCAGACTAACACTCTCCCCTGTCCGCGACCCTGGCAGGACCAGAGATTTCCTCTGCCCAGTAGTTCTAACAAAAGTTTCAGAACTGGGCCTCACTGGCTGCGGGTGACCTGGCCAGGGTCACATGGTCACCCCAGAAGCATGAAGGACTGGGACTAGCTCTACCTGGGCCATGTGGCCTGAGAGTGGAAGGAGAAGGGGTGCAGTTGGCAGTCGAAGGGGAAAAGGAGCTGGCCAGGCAGCAGCACAGCTGCCCGACTCACTGTGGCTGGCTCCCCACCAGGCCGCCTGCTGCCCAGGCACGGACAGTGGCCAAGCTCCATCTGTGCCCTGGTGTTGCCCTGTGTAAGGCCAGTACAGACTAAGGGCAGCACAAGCAGACTGGCTTTGGTTATGGTTCCTCAAGGCCTTGGCACGTGCTCTTCCCTCTGCCTGGAATAGCCCTCGATTCTTCCTCCCCACCCCCGCTTGGTACCATCTCATATGGTAGGTCTGGAGATCTAGGAGTTCTCACTGGGCGCACGTTAGACTCTCTCATTCTCTCCTCCCTGCCTCCTTCCCTCACTTTCTTATGCTGTGTCTTGTCTTTCTATGCTGCAGCCTAGGAAATTCCTTCAGATCTACGTTCCAATTCAATGATTCTCTCTTCAGCTATTTAATTCACGGAGTTTACAGTTTCAACATTTGTATTTTCATTTGTAAAAGTATATTTGGTTCTTTTTCAAATCTGTCTGGCCTTGTTTTTAATTGACTTTTTCCTTTTTTATCTTCCTTATTCTATGTTTTATTACTTCATCTATTTTAAACAGTTCTCAGAAGTCGAAATCCATTTGTTATTTCTATTGACCCTCACCTCACGGTGGCTTGTTTCCTTGCATTTCTTCTGTGTGTATGTGAATTCATATTTGTTTTTTGCTGTTTGTTTTGAAACAGGGTTTCACTCTGTCACCCAGGCTAGAGTGCTGTGGTGTGATCATAGCTCACAGCAACCTCAGACTTATGGGCTCAAGTAATCCTCCTGCCTCAGCCTCCTGAGTATTTGGGACTGCAGGTGCCTGCCACCATGCCCAGCCAATTTTTCTATTTTTAGTAGAGATGGGATCTTGATATTTCCCAGGCTGCTCTCAAACTTCTGGGCTCAATTGGTTCCCCAAAGTGCTAGGACTACGGTGTGAGCCACTGTGCCCAGCCATGAGCTCATATTTAGCTGAGCTTCATTTGTAGGAATCCTGAAGGCCTAAATTGTTTCCCTCCAGAAAGGATTTTTGTTTGCTTCTGCCAAGAATGATGGGGTGCTCCTAATCTGGGACTCTTTTAATTTAATTTCTTGAGTTGGGATTTCCTTGTCCATGAAGATAGTGCAAATTTAATTTCAGCACTGCATGAGAGCAGGCCCGTGTTTGCGAATTCTCAAGGGAAATTACTATTGTTATTAAATTTTTCTACCTGGAGCTCTGGGGCAGATACAGATTTCCCAGGGGGCTCCCTTTGCTGGCAGGAAGGTTGAGCCAGAACCACTCTCTCCTTAGGCGGGTAGCCTCCTCGAGGGTCTCAGGCTGGTGTGGGAGTCTCGGGTCCCCCCATCAGCACCCGCTGCTCTGCATTTTGCGTTGCCTTGGGAAATGCTCACTGTCCATCTCCCTGGTTCCAGCTGGGGGGGTGTATGTGTGTGTTTATTGTTTCTTTTCCAGAAGGAAGTCTTTTAATGAGCTTGGCAGTGCAATAGTGTTATGGCTGCAGACATCCATCCACAGTGGGGTAGCAGGATGGCATCTTAAGGTGCCTGGTCACTGTGCTGCTGGAAGTCAAGTCAACCCGTCGGCTCATTCTGGGTGTTGCATCCCTGCCGATAACGTGACTCCCACCTTGCCGTGGAGGAGGTGTTTACAGAGAACTCAGGCTGCACCTCCGTGGCCAGCCTGTGGGAGCGGGTCCGGCCCACGCCTGCCGCGTCCTCGGCTCTCGTGCTGAGGAAAGCTGTTTCCAAGCTTTGGGGCTCTGCAGCCACAGCCCTTCCTGGTGACCTCCCGGGCACTTCCGAAGGCAGCGTAGAGATGCCAGCACTCAGCCGCAGCCGGGATGTACAGCAGAAACAGTGACGGGGCGTCTGTGTGCATGCGCTGGGGGAGTGCGGGGGCGGGAAGAGCCTAGAATTGTCCGAGTTGGTCATCTGGAGTGGACCCTACCTGGAAAGCTGTCACATTTCCTCTCTGTTCTAGGCAGCATAGGTGCAACCTAACGAGGTCCTTTGAAGATGGCCATAATCGACACACGTCTGTGACTGTGACAGGTGTAACTCCCACCCGCCCTTGGGGACAGGCCTGAGTGCTGCTTGTCCTGAGGGCGCTCCAGCCCCTCACGCTCCCCCTCTTGTCCCAGGCTCACTGGGCCTCACATTGTCCACATTCACTTGTCCCCAGCCCGGCCCTGCTTGGACCTGTGTGCCTGGGGGGGTCTGTCTCCCTCAGAGATGCCACCTCCCTGAAGGTCGCCCTGGCCGCAGCCCTGTCCATCCCGTAGTGTCTCCTGCTCTCCCCTCTGTGCCTGGCCCTCTGCCCAGCACCCAGTGGAAGCGGCTGGTCTTGGCCTTCAGGGGTCATCACTAGGGAGACGATCCAGGGCAGTGACCGCTGTCACGGACGGTGCAGGGGCAGTAGGAACACAGCAGGAGGAGCGCCCAGCCTGCCCAGGGGGCAGGGGCGGTGTCGGGGACCCCCAGAGGAGGCATCTGACTAAAGCACAGAGGGGAAGGAGGTGGGCGGGCCATGGGAGATGACGCTGGCCAGGTGGGCAGGGCAGGCCTGGAAAGGCCCAGAGATGAGGGGCTGCCCGGGACATGTGTTCCAGGGTCAGCAGACCAGCCCCCCAACCCCCACCTGCCAACACCAGCGGGAGCCAGGACAGCTGGACATGGGTCCTCCAGGGCACCAGAGGATAAGGAGGCAGAGACTTGTGCTGGAAGCTCTGAGTACCCTGTTGCCAGGTGGCCACATAGGACACACTGTCCCCTCGAACACCCAGAAACCAGGAGGGAGCAGTGGAGGAGGGAGGGTCTGGGGTCTCTTGTTACTGGACGTGCCTTGTTTTGCGCCCACTGCCCAGCGGGGAGGGACTGGGGAGGGCACACAGAGGCATTAAAGGCAAAGCCGAGTGTATGGGCCTGCGAGGCCTGGGGGCAGTTAGAGGTTTCTGGATCCCTGAAGTGTGGGGTCCTCTTATTTCCAGGAACCTTCCTATGGGAACCAGAGTTAACAGCCTTGACCAGAGGCCCAAGGACAGTGACCAGGGCAGAGCCTCATTGGTGGGCAGTGGCTGGTGAATGTCACCAGCAAGGGCTCTTTGCAAAGTTCTCCAAGTGGGGGGTGGGATGGGCTCCGGCCCTGAGATGAGGCGGCCAGAGAGAGGGTCTTCGAGTCAGTTCCTGCTATGTGGCCCTTGGCAAGCCACTCAGCCTCTCTGAGCCCCTTTTCCACACGAGTGGGGCTGCCTACCTGGGCAGTATTGCCAGGTGCGCAGCTAGAGAGTGGCCAAACTGAACTCAGGTCCAGGTCTCTTCTGCCGAGTCCAGCTGTCTGTTCATCACCACTGATCTCACAGAGGACAGATGAGCAAGGTCATAGTCAAAGAAATGACTCTCAAATGCTGGAATTTGTGACTATGAGAAAAACATGAGAGTAGAGGTCTCTGGGGCAGGTAGCCCCCTCTCCCACCAAGGAACCTCCTGGCTGGGGCTTGGGATGAGCCCCTCTCAGCTGTCCTGGGTCACTGTGGGTGGGTCCTGGGTCCCATGTGCTCTCATGGGCAGATATCCTTGCAGGGTGGGGAGCAGTATCTGCACCCATGTTCTCTGGGCACTGTCCCACCACAGGTATCTAGTTCTGCAGTCAGTCTCCTCCCCGACCCTCCTTCCCCACTCACCCATGCCCTAAAATGCACAGCCGACCACATCCCTCTGAAGCTTAAAATCCCCAGCGCCTGCAGTACAGAGGCCAGACTCCTTAACCCAGCCCCTGCCCACCTCTGGCCTCATCTCCAACCTCCCCACCCCCAGACGTCACCCCTCAGTAATTGCTATGGGCCCCAACCCTGCCCCCAACACACATACTGTTCATTCCTCTATGCCTTTATACACACTGTTCCCTCTGGCTGGAATTCCACATTCCCATCTGCCTGGCGAACTCCTATTCATCCTTCAAAACAGTTACCCCAGAAAGCTTTCTCAGATACCTTTCTCCCTCGCAAGGGGGCGACAACATTTTCTCTTTGGAGTGATCATGTCCCTTGGTTTTACTGCACAGCATTTTAACTGGTATGTGTGCACGTCTGTTCAGAAGGCTGAACCCAGCACGGGCAGGCCCACAACAACTGTGTGTGGCACAGACGAAACGAAGCAGCCTCCCCACAGCCTTGGGTCCAAGAAGCGTCTCTAAAGAAATGAGGTGAGGATTTGAGGGTCACAGTGAGTACCCCTTGGAGGGCCAGACTTGGGAATTCTCCCAGCCTCCTCCCCGGGTAAGTGCTGATGAATTGACGCATCTGGCTTCTGCCGACACTCAGCCGTGCTCGCGCTCCGGCAGACTGTGTGAGCGCTGGCTTCTCAGCACAAGAACCCAGCCCGCCCCCACGTGGCAGGCAGAGCGCTGACCCCCGAGATGTCCACCAACCTGTTGATATGTTGTTACGTGGCATGAGGAATTCACACGCAGATGGGATTAAGACTGTTGATCAGATGACCTTGAGATGGGAGACGATCACCCTGGATTATCTGGGTGGGTCCAATGTCATCAGAGGAGCCCTTAAAGGTGGGCGAGGGAGGCAGGCGGATCAGTGTTAGGTGTGATGTGAGAAAGACTCTATGGACTCGCTGGGCCACTTTGGGCTCTGAAGACAAGGACGGTGGGTGGCCGCCAGGGTTGGGAGAAAATAAGGCAGGGGGTTCTTCCCTAGGGCTCCAGGAAGGATGCCGCCCTGCAGACACTGTGACTTTAGCTCATTTACTGAGACCCGTCTCAGACATCTGACCTCCAGTCCTGTACGATGATAAATGTCTGCTGTTTCAAGCTACTAAGCTGGTGGGATTTTGTTACATTAGCTACAGGAAATGAATACACCCACTTTACAGAGCAGAAGACTGAGGCCCAGAGAGGAGAAGGCGGCCACCACCAGGCCCTCTGACTCACTGCCTAGCACTTCCTGGCCTGCCCGTCCTCCTCCGAAGACAGGGACAGAGGCCCAGCAAACACATCGCTGCCAATTCTGCAGCGGAGAGTCTGGGAAAAGCAACCCAAGTCTATGTTCTTGGGTGCGCAGGTGAGCGAGCGAATTTTGTGGACAGAGAAGCCTGTGTGCCCCGAATCACGCAAAGCAATCAATTAAACAGTTTTAGCAGAAGTTGGAACTTGCAGGCACCGAATGCTCTGCCAATAGCTCCTCCCGTCCCCCCGTCCCCCCGAAGCAGGTGGCAGCATTTGACTTTCTTAGCTTCGTGAGAACTCAGAACACACAGCTCCTGCACCCTGAGGGCAGCGGGTGGCTCTGGCCTGTTTATAGTGTCCTCATCCATCGTCTTCCCTTTTGATCAGGGCACGGACTGATCTCCTCGGAGGAGCTGCAGATCCCAGCTTGCTCGACAAATTCCAGCAAGGCATGAATCATCGGCTCCTGCCCCGAGTGAGGGCCGCCCTCTGCCAGCAGTGCCGGCGGAGCCCTGGGGCTGCACGCTGCCCGGGTTGGAGCCAGCGCCCGGGCCGATGCGGCCGTTCCTGCACATCCCGGATGACCTCGGGCCAGCTTTGCCCTGGGGATCTTGGCTGACACTGCGAGGAAGAGGCCTCCTGAAAAGAGGGTTTGCCTCCTCTCCCTGGCAAGACTGGCAACCAGGAGCCATTCGGCATTGGTGGCTTCTCAGGGCTGGCACCTCTTGCTGGGAAGCCACGCGGGACTCAGACAGCTGCGTGCTCTCCCCTTCCCCCTCCCCAGTTGCTAGATGGCCCAAGTCCCCAGGTTCCCTGGAATTTGGGACTTCCTTTGAGACATCCACTCAGGGACCTGGGTGATGGCCGCCTGCCTTCAGGCCCTAGGGTAAGCACACAGGCAGCCAATTTCTCTGGGCTCAGGGTCAGGCTTCCCCTTTGTCCCATGTCCTGTTGGCCCCCTCCCCCATCCTCCGGGCAGCTGTCCTCACCGATCCTCTGGGTGGCGGGAGCTGGGAGGCCTGTGCTCTGTTCCCAACACGTTCACCTGGGTCGCTGGACTCGGTGTTGAGTGTTCTGGAAGTGGCCGGGGGAGTGAACATTCCATTGTAGTAATGGCAAAAATAGCCACCCAGGGGGATTATTTGCCTCTCCGTGCCTTCGCCTCCCAGCCGTGGACACCGAGGTCCCAGGAGGGCGACTGTGCAGGAGGCAGGGGCACCCGGACTGGCTCCCAAGCGTTGAGACCCTGGTGCTGTGGCCTTTCCTCCCTCTCCCTCCTTCCTTCCTCCCTCCTTCCTTCCTCCCTCCCTTCCTTCCTCCCTCCCTTCCTTGCATCTTTAGAGCACGTGTAATTAGGATGTGGGCCCTGGATTTGCCTTGTCTGGGTCTCCCCCACGCTGCGCAATCACTAACAAAATCATTCTTGCCCACATCCACCCGCCCGTCTCCCCAGCACCCCGGGGAAGTTTTGCGGGTTGAGTAAGAGACGCAAACGAGGAGGGAACAAAACAGGGACCTGCTCAGAGCCCCTGGGCCACCCTCTTCCGTCCCTGCAGGACACCCAGGGCCCTTCCGCCTCTGCCTCCTCCACAGCCCCCTGGGGGCAGGGAGGCCGCACAGTGGTTCCCCCTGAATGGTTTCCCAGTTGAACTTGGGTCTGATGCACCGAGGCCCCTTCTGTAGAGGCAAAAAGGCTTCATGGCGGAGGACGTGGGTGTGGCTGCCGTGGAGGTGGAGGAGGGGAGGGAGGGGACACATCATCCGGCCCCGTTACCTGGACCACTGACGGCCCTGTCGCCGGCCCAGACGTTGGGGGGACGCTTGGCATCGCTATTTCTTTCACTCCCTCACTTTCCCTCCATGGGCAAGTGCTGCTGACTCGCTCCCAACTCCGGCCCCAACGTAACTGCTCCTCCCTCATCCACGTCCCGTCAGTCCCCCCAGGGTGCTGTGGTGTGGCCTCCCATGGCCTCCCATCCCGTCCGGTCAGCCAGGTGTTGGTGTAGAAGCTCGGACCACATCACTGTTCCTGCTCTCTGCTGCCTAATGCTCCCGATCGGCCGCAGAGAGAGCAGAGTCCTCGCTGTGGTCCAGCCCCCCACAGTCCTCCACCCCCACACTCCTGCCCCAGGGCCTTTGCACCTGCCACCCTCCCTGCGGCCTGGAATGTGCTTCCCCCAGATGTTGACCCTTCAGGCTGCCCCTTTGTCACCTTTCCAGATCATCCCACACAAACAGCCCTCTCGACACTCTCCTCCCCTTAGTCTTTATTTTTTCGCCTGAAGTTGCATGTTTTCTTTTATTTGCTGTCTGTGATCTCCCAGGAGAATACCCTGTCCACGAGGGCAGTCTGGGATGAATACTGCATGCTTGCATGTGTGCGTGAAGGGAAGGAGAGAGCAGGTGCCGGGCATCGTTGCCCTGGCCTCCCCGTTCTAGCTGTGCCCCTCAGGAGGTGGGGTGTGTGTCTCAGATCTAAAGCAGCCCTCCTGCCCAGCAAGGACATCAGAGGGCAGGTGATGGTGTCAGGGAGGGGGCAGGAAAGCAGAGGCCACCGGCTCCCCTGCCGCGCTCTGCCAGTCCCACTGCAGGGCAGCTCTGGCGCCCCTCCCTGCACCCGCAGAGGCAGAAGAAAGTTCGCTGCGTGCCGCTGGACAGCGTGGATGTAGTTACAATGTGAAAATATGAAAATGAAGAATAATTTTTAAAAGACTTCGTGTGCAATTTTGCAGAGAGAATAGTGTCTTGCCCTTTTTTCTCCACTCCAAAGGAAGGGAGGTTATTCAAAATAGTCGAAAAGCAGAAACAGCCCCAGTAGCCACTGACTGATGAGTGGATAAACAAACCTGTAGTATGTTCACAGCAGGGGAGGTTACTCGGACTTAGGACAGAAGGAAGTTCTGACTCACGCTCCCACGGGGGAAGCCCGAAGTCCGATGCTTGGTGAAAGACGCGGGCACGCGGTGTGCGATTCCGTGGAGGCAAAGTGCGGGTGGCGAGGGTGGGGGGCTGGGCAGGCACCGCAGACACGGAGGAGATGAGATGAGCGCTGGGGACGGGGTGGGCAAGTTGGGGGGATTGGATCTCACTTTGGGGATTCTTTTCGGGGTGATGAAAATGTTCCGGAATTAGATAGTGGTGATGGTTGCACAACTTTGTGACTATGCTGAAAATCACGGAGTTGTACGCTTTAAAAGGGCGAATTTTATGGTATGTGAAGAGTGTCTCTTTTTGTAGAACGGGAGGGAGGTATGTACGGAGAAAACGAAGTTAGACCGCAGCACCCTCCCCACAGTGGCTTCTTGACGATGCCCTGCGTATGGAGGGTCCAGGAAACAGCGACCCCAACACAGCACCTGTACCCTCCAGGTGCTGGTGCACTGGGTCTGGCCCTTCACTCCGTTCCGGGGGGGTCTGTGACCAGCCCCGGGTGGGGCAGCCCCATGCCCTGCCGTGCACTCTGAGTGGACCTGGCGAGCTCACCTGCAGAGCGCCGTGGGCTGAGCCCCAGGTGCAGCTGGCAGGGTGACCAGGAGGCCCAGGGCCAGCGGGGCTGCACCACCCCAAGTGTGTGCACACGTGCGCGAGGTGCTGCTCTCACCACGGGGCCACGGAGCTGCTCTCTGCCACCTGCTCACGGAGGATGCTTGCTGGGCACTTTCTTAGGGAGGGACGCAGGCACCGCTGGAGGCTCCCAGCAGGGTGTAGACTGTGCTCAGCCACTAGAGGCCAGTGTAGCCCCAAGATGGGCCCAGTGGGCCCGTGGGACTGGTGGGAACAGGATGTGTGTGTGTGGGAGGGGCACCTTGTCTCTCCTCCCCATAGAGATGCGAGGACAGCTCTGGACATGAGGTCTGTGCCCTTAACCCTGAGTCCACAGAATTTCCAGTCAGGCTGGAGATTGAGTCTCCAGCCTTTGTGAATACCAGCTAACCTTTCTGGAGCCTTCCAGAACCCTCCTGGAGCTAAGGCCTCCGCAGCATGGGGCACAGGTTGGTCAGGTGCTGACATCTCAGGAGCACCTGAGGGGGACAAGCCCTGGGAGGGGCCTTCCCCCAGGAGCCAGGGGAGCCACACACAATGGTCTGGGGCAAGAAATCCCAGCATTTGTATTTAGAAAGGTTCTAGCAACTTCAAGCAGGAAAACATTTTTCCCTTTTGTCACAAGGTTATCCTGATCTTTCGGGGACGCCCTAGTACACAAGTGGTGCTTGATTAGGATCTAAATCCCCTTCTTCCCCTTGCCTCTGTTGACATTCTAATTAATTCAAGGTTCTGTTTCTGTTCCATGTTTTAACTGTCACACTGTTCCATGCGTCCAGCCCCACCAGACGTAAGGGGTAGGGGGAGAGGAGCAGGGTGTAAGGAGCTGCGTTCCCAAGAGGTCTTCCCTCCGAATTCCTAAAAAGGGGCAGAGTGGAGCCCAGCCTGGACTCGTTTTTCAGCTTTCACCCATGGGGCGATTTCTTGAGGCTCCTTGCTGTTTAGAAACTGGCCCAGGAATTTATTGTATAAGGAACAGATTCCAGAATTCGTGTGGGTTCTGGTTCCAGCCCCTGGCAAAAAGCGTTCTGAGCTACTTTTTACAACATGTACAACACTGGAAATGCATAGCTTCTGCCTTCTTTTTTTATTCTATCTTTATTTTTAAAAACACTTCACATGAAACCCCTCTCTGGGCGTGTGCAAAATACAAGCATCAGTTACGACCCACCGAGGCTGGGAGTGGCGCTGGCAATTCCGGCACATACAGCATCATTAGACATGGGGCGTCCTCCGGCCAGTGGCTGCAGGGGACAGGCACAAGCAGGGATTGAGTGCTCTTGCTAAACCTCCAAGCCTCCCACCAGGATGTGTCCTCCCAGGAGGGGACCCTGAGAGTCAGGGAGTAGGCCCAGGGTCCTCAGAGATAGTGGACACGTGGGGGGGGGAGGGAGGAGAGACCCCTGCTCCAAGCTACCCCCAAATGGGAAGAGAACCTCCAGCAGCAGGGAGAGCAGAACAGTGGCCTGTGGGAGCCACAGTCTTGGGCACCAGACGAGGACACCACGCATACCACGTCCCTCCGCAAAGCCCCAGGGACACCCCTCCCCCTCTCCGGGAGTCCAGCTTCACTTCCTGGAAACACGCTGGGTGACCGGATCAGTGCCAGTGCTAGGGGGCACAGACGCCTTCGGAAATCAGATGAAAGCTACAGCTTCTGCCTCGCCTCTGGAATGGCCACATGGCCACCTTTAATTCACAAAAGGAAGGCAGCGAGGAGGCAGCCATGAACCGTGCTAGGCTAGACGAGGACGACAGCCACAACAGTAAATGTTAGACCCGGTAGATCCGTGCCCGAGCCAGCCCTGCGCCAGCCCCCTCAGATTCTCTCGTTAATCCTTCAACAACGCTAGGAATCTCGGATTACTGTTATGTACAGTCAGAAGTCAGGCCTTGGTGAAGGTTGCACAACTAGTTAGGGGCAGAATCGGAACTCAACCCCTCTAAGGAACCGGTCACTTCGGATCCGTGGTTTCTGTCCTGCGGATGCAGGCGGACCACCGTGCATCCCATCACAAGCTGCAATCTTTTTATTCCTTCTCCTCTCCTCCTCAAAACTGCGGACACCAGCATGCACGCACAGGGACACGCGTGCACATTCAAAGCGTGTCATGAAGCCAACACTCTGGTTAACCCGTGGGTCCAGAAGCGGACACCCTCTTCACCCCCCTCCTGGATGTGCCTGCAATGATGTCCTTGCTTTTCTTAGTCTTTTCCCTACTGTGCCCACTCCTCGATGTACCAGATGGTGCGGCGGAGTTGGCTTGCTTTTCGTCTACATGCGACTGGAATCACCTTTTGTCTCTTGGCCCTTTGCTTAACGTCCTGTTGGTGAGATTCATCTATGTGTTCCCTGCCCAGCCACTGCCACCAGGAAACGGTGTGGGACAGTCCCTGCAGTTACCTTGCAGCCTGCTGGTGTCTTATTCTGGGAAGCCCACACCTGAACCCATTTGCTGCATTTGAATTTTGTTTATGTAAACCCAACCCACCCTGTTTAAAGCCCTATAGCAAAATACACACTCCTGGGGGGCTCCAGCCTCCCCCCACCTGGGTACCCCTTTGGCCCAGTGCAGCTGCCTTCTGCCCTGAGAATCCCGGCTTGGGGTCCTCCCTGCCTTCCCGACCTGAACTCCTGCCCTTTGACTCTTCGGAGCGAAATCCCAGTCCCAGGGCAGTGTGAGAGGTCCCTGCCACATTTAGGGGACGCCCTTTTCTCCTTTCTCCCCCTCCCTTAAAGCACACATTTCCCAACAAGGCTGGCGAGGGAAACTCTCAGAATTAAAAGGTCCCAAAGCAACTCTACTTTTTAGATCAGTATGATGTCTTCCAATCGTTGCTAATGGGAAGAAAATGCTCATATTGGGCTTGAACTCAGAGACACTGTTTCACCAACTTTGAGCAAAATTGGCTGAGTGTGCATGTGATACGCACATACCTATCTTGCCAGCGGGGAAACCCTTCCCCACCTCTAAAGCCGCCCACGTTCGCCGAGACCATACCCACCTGAGCTCAGCTCTGATGCGGCAGCGTGATCCGACCCTCCCTGGTCAAAAAGACCTGCTCTGGTGGTGACTGCGCGACACTCCCGCCCCTACCGCCGCGACCACCCCGGGAGGAGCCTTCTCGGAAAGCGAGACAGCCGGGCCCCGCTTCGGACGCCTGGGAGGCCTAAGGGGATGCCGTGGGTTCGGGCACGCAGAGCCCCACTGAGGGAGAGTGCGTGCCCTCCCCACCCGGGGTGGCGCAGTCCCAAAGCCCTACCGGAGCGGAGGCTGTCGCATAGTCCCAAAGCCCCGCCCCTTGAGGGATCGCAAAGTCCTAAGCCTCCACCCCCTCTCCAGGCTGTGCCCCTCAGGAGGCGGGGGGTGCGTCTCCCAGATCTAACCCCCCCGCCCATGGTTCCTCGGAAGAGGCGCGCGCGCGCGCCCGTGTGTGTCACAGCTCTAGAAGTCTAAGGTCTCTGCAGCCCCTGTTCTCTGCAGGAGACTGGGGGGTGTCGCACAGTCCCAGGGCCCACCTCCAGGTGCCCACCCCAGGGGGCCTCCAGGGCCTGCGCTCCGGACCGACCGCCTGGGACAGGCAACGAGTCCGCGCACGCTCCGGCCAGGCCGCACCGCACGCGCGGGAGAGAAGCGAAACTCCACCGTCCCCTCCAAATCCCAAATGTCAACCCGGGTTTTCTTTTCATTCAAAAGTGGTGCTTTAAACCAAGTAGGGCCCGGATCCGGTAGCTGCCTATTGGGTTTCAAAGTCCAGGGACGTTTTTGTCCAGGTGAAGCCTTTTAGCCCCCGCGCGTCTTGCGGTAAATGTGTAATCCCCATCCCCGCCGTCCCTAATAGGGAGCTCCCAGGCCCCTCCGCTCCAGTCCTCCGCCCCGGGTCCGACTCGCGGGCCGCCCGCGGCGACTGTCTCCGCTGATCGGTTCTGCCGGGGTGGGGTGCGAGGCTTTGAGCCGAGCCCGGGCCCCCGACGTGCGGAGCCACCGGCCCTCGGGTAGCGGCCGCCAGAGGCCCCAGCCCTGCCTTCCCAGCTCGGCTCCCTCGGCCCCGCCCCCCGGGGCGGCCCGGTGGGGAGGCCGCAGGGGGGGAGGCCTCCAGCCCCCGCCGCGGCCGCGCCCCCGCGTCTCCATAGCGATCCTGCGGGGCGCACACCTCCGGGCCGGCTCCCCCCGGGGCGGAACAATACGCCGCGGGGCCGAGGGCGGGGCGGGGCTGGCCGGGGGCGGGGAGAGCGCGGGCGGCGGGGGCGCGGGCCGAGCGCACCGCCCAGGCAGGAGCCGGCCGGCGGGGTCTGAGCGGCGCGGTGCGGCCCAACCCGCTCGGGGAGCGTACCGCCCCGCTCGGGGCCCGCCCCGCTTCCCACGCCCGCCTGGCCGAGCCCGCGCCGGAGCCACCTGGAGCCGCCTGGAGTTGCCGCCGCCGCCGCAGGTTGATGCGCGGCGCCCTCCCGGGACGCGCCGAGGAGCCATCTTGAAACCAACTCGCAAACTTTCGCAAAGTGCTCTCGAAGTGGAAGCTGCGGGGGAGGCCGGGCGCGCGGCCCCCGGTGTCCCCGCCAGGGCCCCCAGGGAGACAGGGCTCCGGCCGTCCCGAGGGCCCGGCGCCGGGCGCGCGGGAGCCGCCCCCGGGCCGCGCCGGGTGGATGCGGAGGCGCGCCGGGTGCATGGATTGTGCTCGGGCGCCCGGCTCGGGCTCGGGCTCCGGGCCATGGCGCCGCCGCCGCCGCCCGTGCTGCCCGCGCTGCTGCTCCTGGCCGCCGCCACCGCCCTGCCCGCGCTGGGGCTGCGAGCGGCAGCCTGGGAGCTCCGCGTACCCGGCGGGGCCCGCGCCTTCGCCTTGGGGCCCGGCTGGACCTACGCGTTGGACACCGCGCGCACGCCCCGGGCGCTGCGGGAGCTGCTGGACGTGAGCCGAGAAGGGCGGCTGGCAGGACGGCGGCGCGGGCTGGGCGCGGGGCCCCGGGGCTGCGCGCGCCTTGGGGGGCGCCCGCTGCCGCTGCACGTCCGCCTGGTAGCCCGTGGCTCTCCGACGGCCCTAAGCCTCCGCCTGCGGGCCCGCGCGCAGGGTCCTGGCTGCGGAGCCCGGCCCCGGCCCCGACGGGCCCCCGGCGCGGAGCTGCGTGCACGGGCTGTGCTCACGGTGCCGGGGCTGGGCGGGACGCTCTGCTTCCCTGCCCCCGGCGGCGGCGGGGCCACGCTGCCCTCGGCGCTCACGGCCCTCACCACCTTCCTCGCCTGCAGCTGCCCGGCGCGTCCCGGACCCCGTTGCCCTGACCGCCCCATCTGCCTGCCGCCTGGCAGCTCGATCCGCCTGCGCCTGCTGTGCTCCCTGCGGCGCGCTGCCGGCGCCATCCGGGTGGAGCTGGTGCTGGAGGCGGCCGCCGCGGGGACGCCCTCCGCACCGCTGTCGCCACCGCCGCCGCCGAGCCTGCCTCTGGCTGGGGCGGGGGTGGCGCGCCGGGCCCGGCGGGGCGCGGGCGGCAACACGAGCCCGCAGTTCCCGCTGCCCAGCTACCAGGTGTCGGTGCCCGAGAACGAGCCGGGGGGCACCGAGGTCATCGAACTGAGCGCGCACGACCCCGACGAGGGCGAGGCGGGGCGCCTGAGCTACCAGATGGAGGCACTGTTCGATGAACGCTCCAACGGCTACTTCCTCATCGACTCCGCCACGGGCGCCGTGAGCACCACCCGCGCCCTGGACCGCGAGACCAAGGACACGCACGTCCTGAAGGTTAGCGCCGTGGACCACGGCTCGCCGCGGCGCTCAGCCGCCACCTACCTCACCGTCACGGTCAGCGACACCAACGACCACAGTCCGGTTTTTGAGCAGTCCGAGTACCGCGAGCGCGTGCGTGAGAACCTCGAGGTGGGCTACGAGGTGCTGACCATCCGCGCCACCGACGGCGACGCGCCCTCCAACGCCAACATGCGCTACCGCCTGCTGCAGGGCGCAGGCGGCGTCTTCGAGATCGACGCGCGCTCGGGCGTGGTGCGCACGCGGGCCGTGGTGGACCGCGAGGTGGCCGCCGAGTACCAGCTGCTGGTGGAAGCCAACGACCAGGGCCGCAACCCCGGCCCGCTCAGCGCCACGGCCACCGTGCACATCGTGGTGGAGGACGAGAACGACAACTACCCGCAGTTCAGCGAGAAGCGCTATGTGGTCCGGGTGCCCGAGGACGTGGTAGTCAACACGGCCGTGCTTCGCGTGCAGGCCACGGACAGGGACCAAGGCCAGAATGCGGCCATACACTACAGCATCGTCAGCGGGAACCTGAAGGGGCAGTTCTACCTGCATTCCCTGAGCGGGAGCCTGGATGTGATCAACCCGCTGGACTTTGAGGCTATCCGGGAGTACACGCTGCGCATCAAAGCCCAGGATGGGGGCCGGCCTCCTCTCATCAATTCCTCGGGGTTGGTCTCTGTGCAGGTGCTGGATGTGAACGACAACGCACCCATCTTTGTGAGCAGCCCCTTCCAGGCTGCCGTGCTGGAGAATGTGCCTCTGGGCCACTCGGTGCTGCATATCCAGGCGGTGGACGCAGATGCTGGTGAGAATGCCCGTCTGCGTTATCGCCTGGTGGACGTGGCCTCCATGGGCCCTGGGTCTGAGGACCCTGCCTCCACCCTGGACTTCCCCTTCCAGATCCACAACAGCTCGGGTTGGATCACCGTGTGTGCTGAGCTGGACCGAGAGGCGGTGGAGCACTACAGCTTCGGGGTGGAGGCGGTGGACCACGGGTCGCCGCCCATGAGCTCCTCAGCAAGTGTGTCCATCACCGTGCTGGACGTGAATGACAACGACCCGCTGTTCACGCAGCCCACGTATGAGCTTCGTCTGAACGAGGATGCAGCTGTGGGAAGCAGCGTGCTGACCCTACGGGCTCAAGACCGTGATGCCAACAGTGTGATCACCTACCAGCTCACGGGTGGCAACACACGGAACCGCTTTGCGCTCAGCAGCCAGAGTGGCGGTGGCCTCATCACCCTTGCGCTGCCGCTGGACTACAAGCAGGAGCGGCAGTACGTGCTGGCGGTGACCGCATCCGACGGCACGCGTTCGCACACTGTGCAGGTCTTCATCAACGTCACCGACGCCAACACTCACCGGCCAGTCTTCCAGAGCTCCCACTACACGGTGAGTGTCAGCGAGGACCGGCCCGTGGGCACCTCCATTGCCACCATCAGTGCCACAGATGAGGACACGGGTGAGAATTCCCGCATCACCTACGTGCTAGAGGACCCTGTGCCGCAGTTCCGCATTGACCCGGATACCGGCACCATCTACACCACAACGGAGCTGGACTACGAGGACCAGGCCGCCTACACACTGGCCATCACGGCCCGGGACAATGGCATCCCTCAGAAGTCGGACACGACCTCCCTGGAGATCCTCATTCTTGATGCCAACGACAACGCACCCCGGTTCCTGCGGGATTTCTACCAGGGCTCTGTTTTTGAGGATGCCCCACCGTCAACCAGCGTCCTTCAGGTCTCTGCTACGGACCGGGACTCAGGTCCCAATGGCCGTCTGCTGTACACCTTCCAGGGTGGGGATGATGGTGATGGGGACTTCTACATTGAGCCCACTTCTGGCGTGATCCGCACCCAGCGCCGGCTGGACCGGGAGCACATGGCTGTGTACAACCTACGGGCTCTGGCTGTGGACAGGGGCAGCCCCTCTCCCCTAAGCGCCTCGGTGGAAATCCAGGTGACTGTCTTGGACATTAACGACAACCCCCCTGTGTTTGAGAGGGATGAGCTGGAGTTGTTTGTAGAGGAGAACAGCCCCGTGGGGTCGGTGGTGGCGAGGATTCGTGCCGACGACCCTGACGAAGGCCCCAACGCCCAGATCATGTATCAGATCGTGGAGGGCAATGTGCCAGAGGTCTTCCAGCTGGACTTGCTGAGTGGGGACCTGCGTGCCCTGGTCGAGCTGGACTTCGAGGTCCAGAGGGAATACGTGCTGGTGGTGCAGGCCACGTCAGCCCCGCTGGTGAGCCGGGCCACGGTGCACGTCCGCCTCCTGGACCAGAACGACAACCCGCCGGTGCTGCCTGACTTCCAGATCCTCTTCAACAACTACGTCACCAATAAGTCCAACAGCTTCCCCACCGGCGTGATTGGCCGCATCCCCGCCCACGACCCTGACCTGTCCGACAGCCTCAACTACACCTTCCTGCAGGGCAACGAGCTGCGCCTGCTGCTACTAGACCCCTCCACGGGCGAGCTGCAGCTCAGCAAGGACCTGGACAACAACCGGCCGCTGGAGGCGCTCATGGAGGTGTCTGTGTCTGGTGAGTGGCCGCTGGGTTGGGAGGAGCGGCTCCCTGATGGGCCGCCTGGAGAGCCGCAGGGACTCACCAAGGGCCTGACATGCAGGGGCGCATCCAGGCAGGGCCCAGGCAACTCTCTGGGGATTTGTTGCCTCCGGTTGGATGCTGGGGGCGGGAGCCCCACCTAGGCCGGGCGAAGGGGAGGGGCTGCGCACCGCTTCCCTCAGCATTTTTGCTGGGAGCAGGCCTGGCTGCTTCAAGTTCGAGACTGGGGCTCGGTGCTTTCCTCAGCAGGCTGGTGGCTCCTGAGTCATACTATTAAAACCTGGCCCGGGGTTATCTAGGTTGTGGGGTTTGCTTGGGGATGCTCTTCAGCCAGCCAGCCACAGGGTTCTCCGGAAAGATCAAAGGTCACTGCTGGTTCCATGTGCCAATTAGTTTCCGGGCGGGACCGTTGGAAATGGCAGGACAGGTCCCTGAGTCACCCTGTAATACGGCTGGTGTTCCCTTGGTCTCGCTTTTCTGTCTCCTCCAGATAATAACAGTTGGGCTTATGCGTGCCGTCTTTGTGCAAGCTCTTTGAAAAGCACAGTCTCGTTTGATCTTGGCTTATGCTCCTGGACACGGGCTTATAATGTGGGTGTTATTTAAGAGGCCTGCCCAGGTTAGTAGTGGAGCCCGTGTGGGACCCTGCATGCCAGCTCTGGGGCCGCAGGTGGACGGAGGGCGAGTCAGGCTCAGCTCAGCTGCCACGTGCTTGGCAGCAAAGAGCCTGTCCTCCACACCGCTGTCCCCTGCATGCCAGCGCTGGCCTGCGGTGCCTGGGAGAGGGACAGATAGAGGCTCTGGGAATTGGGAGACACGGAGGAGAGAGAGGGATTTGGCAGGGGGTGGGAGCGCAACAAAGGGACCCCCAGTGGCTCTTTGAGAGGCCCTGCCTGCCCACCCATCCTTAGATGTGGTCAGCTGCGGGCAGGTGACCTTATCGATGAGATCAAACTGCCACCAAGAAGGGCTCAGATCTGTGGGTTACTGGAGTCCGTGTTCCAGAGGAGTTGTTTAAACAGTAAGTTATTAGGATGCAATATGGCTGTGGGAGCTCTGGAAGAATCACAGTTACTCTTCTGATTGGTTTTGTTTCTGAAGTCGGCTGTAATTCTGTCTGTACAAAGAGCTGGGTAGCAAACAGGCCCGAGTTCCAGTTGTTTGCTTATAAAATCTGAAACTTACAGATTCAGTTTTGAAATGATGCAATACTTAATACTTCAGATGGATTTTGGCAGCATAGTCTATCTTGTTGGTGAATATTTTAGGTTTTGCGAGGTTGTAAAAACGTGTAGTGTATGGAATAGGCCCTAAGGGACAGATTGTTAACCAGGGTTATGGATGTTCTTAGTAATTTTTTTCCTACACCACTTTATCTGCTAGGTGAAGCAGAATGGAAACTTTGGCCTGTCTAGAAACGACTGGAGAGGTAATGGGTTTAGATTTTCCGGGGGCATGGTGCTCTAGAGGGAACAGGCCCATGCTGGGCAGGCTGTTTTGCTGGCCTGCGCGTCAGCAGTCTGGGCCCTGCAGGTTAGCCAGGCCGCTGCGGTTAGCACGGAGGCCATTCCGAGGGGGTTGGTTACTGAGGGCTGTTGCGCCTGGTGGGTGCACAGCCTGGACTGCTGTGGAAGGTGAGATGGGGGCTCCGTGCTGTGTAGTAATTGTCCCAGCGATCCAGTCCTTGGCTCTGGCTCCTTTGCTGACACGACCTCCTGTACATCAGGTACGGGGGCCTTACCTGTGACTCCTCCCAGATGGTGACGATTACCTTTGACTGGGCTCCGTAGGGCAGTTTTCTAGACCCTTGTGCTTACACTGTCATCTGTTCCTCGGGTAACTGGGAGGTGAGTGGTGTTTCTCTGCTGCCCATTTTACAGATGAGGAAACTGAGGCTCAGAGGTGTCGAGTAAGTTTCTCAGGGTTACACAGCTAGTGAGCAGGGCCACCAGGTGTCAAAGCATGATTAGGAAGAAACAAGCCCAGCTGTCACACTCTCCTCTCTTACCGGAGAGAACATTTTTGAGGAATTAGTTGCTAAACCAAATGATTCCAGCGCCGGATGGGCGCCCTGCTTTCAGGTAGGCACACTGGGATGCCACGTCACTTTCAGACCCACTGGGCTGCTACTTAATGCGCCAAAGAAGCAAGTCACTATCGACGATAATATCTGTCGTTCCAAACACCAAAACCAAACTGAACAAAAAGATCAGCCTTTCAGTTAACCAGAGGCAGATTCTTAGGTTTTATTAAGGCACAGTGCAGGGAAGCTGTTGTTTCAAATGCATATGCGGTTCAGCGAGGTCTTACTGGCTTCCCAGGATTTACAGCCCTACCCTAGAGCCTTTGATGCGTTATTACAGCCCTGGAGGTGCTGTGTGGGACAGGCGGTGAGGAGCTTTTGTGGGAGCCATTCCAGCAGGGCCCAGAGCTTCAGCAGAGAAGGGGACGGTGCACCTGGGGGCGGGGCCCGGGCAGGCATGCGTGGGAGGAGGGCAGTTCCTTTTCGCTGGCCTGGGGGTTAGCATGATCCTTCTGACTGTGAGCAGATAGCATTGGCGGCTTTATGTAGCCTACCACGGGCAAACCCCTGTCTGAAAGTTTTTGAAGTCCGAATATAGTGAAATTCAAGTAGCTGCCATTTCTGAATGACATCCAGCCGTAGGAAGTACTCATTTTCTATGTGACAGTTTTCAAATGAGATTTTAAATTCTGTGATAGGGACTTTTTACTATAAACGTGTAATAAAAGCTGTGTTTGCATTTTTCAAAGCAGTCTGGCTGATCACCCCATGGCAACTCAAGCATTGAATACTCTGTGTTCTTTCTAGACATTGGTCTTTTAGTAACATCCACATTTTTAATCCACCTTGAACACGTGTGTGCCTGCGGGTGTAGGCCTTAAGCAGAATGTGGCTCTTGGTGGAAAGGCGACGTCCCTGCCGCTCCTGTGTGGTGCATACCTGCAGATGTGGGAAAGCAGCTTCGTGGCTGAGAATGATTGGTGGGTGAGTCATTCAGGCATGTCAGAAAATCCTGAAACTCAGTGAAATAGCAAGGTTGAGTAACCTTTCGCCGTTTACTTTGGAGGGGAGTGGATGGTATAAAGTCGTCTAGGCTCGATAAACCTTTGAGAAGTGTTTGCCTAGTTAAATACGGGATATCACAGTGACTTTTATGCGGAAGATGACAAACAAGGAAATACGGAGCTGGCCGTCGTACCAGCCGTTGTCGGGATGCACAGAAGGGCATTAGAATTTTTTCTGAAACTCCGGGTGCAGGAAGGAGCAGACTGTCTTAAATCGTGCCCCCGGTTGAGCTGGGTTCGCTGGGAAGAGTTAGGTGCTAACCATTTGAGGGCTCTGATAACTCTGGAGTAGTGGCTTGTTATTACCTTGAGAAACAGTGGCTCAGAAACAAAGGAGTGTTTATTCATTAATCCAGCACCTACTGTGTGCGGGGCCAGTGCGGAGAGCCAGCGTGGCCTGACTTGCCGCAGCTGGGGACAGGTAGACAAGGGGGCTGAGCTCAAGGGGAGGGAGGTGAGGACAGCGTGCACGCCAGCGTGGGCTGGGGACCCTCCGGCACCAGCGGGTGCGTGGGAAGTGTATGCCTGGTGGGGAGATGGCGTGGCAGTGTTCCCGGTCTGGAGGGGGCTGACTGGAGGGTTTGGGCTAGTGCTGGCCAGGTCACTCTTGGCGGGAGAGTGGAGGGGGAGGGGAGCTCGGAAGGTTAGGTGGTCACACTCAGTGGTCATGATGGGCCGATTGCAGCCAACCTGCTCTGGGTGCCAGGACTCTCCCAGGCGCTGCCTGGCCCAGCACATTAAATTCTTCTGCTGTGGCCGGGCGGGGTGGCTCACGCCTGTAATCCTACCACTCTGGGAGGCTGAGGCCGGGGGATCGCTCAAGGTCAGGAGTTCAAGACCAGCCTGAACAAGAGCGAGACCCCCGTCTTTACTAAAACATGGAGAGAAATGATCTGGACAACTAAAAAAAAAAAAAAAAAAAAATCTATCTATCTATATATATATATATATAAATTAGCTGGGCATGGTGGTGCATGCCTGTGGTCCCAGCTACTTGGGAGGCTGAGGCAGGAGGATCACTTGAGTCCAGGAGTTTGAGGTTGCTGTGAGCTAGGCTGACGCCATGGCACTCTAGCCAGGGCGACAGAGTGAGACTCTGTCTCAAAAAAAAAAAATTCTTCTGCTGTCACCACATGTCATGGATGGCAGTATCGCCACATCCGTCTCAGAGACCAGCAAACCAAGGACAGGGAGCCCCACCAGCTTGTAGCAGTGGCAGCCGTGGGATTTCAAGCCTGGATGGGCAGGTCCTGGGTCCTGTTCCCTCAACCTTGGCGGGGGATGGGTGGGGGGAGGCGAGGGTGTGTTCTGAGCTGGGGTCCTTGCAGGGGGGTCAGCTTTGGGGAGAAGACCACGAGGCCAGGTAGAGTGGCAGGCGGGCGAGGCTCTGGGAAGTACCTCG
>RJWJ010013086.1:0-40589 GCA_004363605.1 Indri indri
CAGTGGGCCCAACCACCTTGAGTCACTGGACTTAAATGCCACCTCTTCTGTGAAAATTTCCCTGGGATAGGTGGTCTTCCTACATGTTCCCATGGAACACTGTAGTCTATCATCATAGAACATCGTCTGTTTCTTTTTGTTGTTGACTATCCTCAAAACTGTAAACTTCTTGGGAAGTGACTGTCTTGTTCGTTGTTATTTACCCAGAACCCAGCATTATGCTCAGCACATAGTACCTCTGCAAATATTTCTGAATAATGTGACAAATGTGAGGCTTGCAAATAAAAGTATTTCAAAGGCTAATTTACTGCTATGACTCAAATGTTAACAAAAAAATTTTGTGAGATGAAAAATCTGAACATCTTTAATTTTCTAGGGTTAGGAAGAACTTTGGGGGAAATGGATGCTTTAAAATGGTGTTAAGGCTAGCATCCTTTTAGTTACAATAATTTATACTAGAAGAATTTTAATTTGGGATGATGGAAACAGGTAATTCACAGTAGCCTTAAAAACACCTTTGTTCTTGAATTATTATATGTAAAAATGTTTAATTGTTCATGGCAGTCCATGAAAAAGGATGCCAGAATAAAATGCACTGTAGTGGACGCTGTTGGTTACTTGATCAGATCCCCTTTACCTGGCAGGTGTGCTGCATGCCCCAGCTGCTGTGGGTGTTAGCTGCTAGCAATCCACAACTGTCCCCTTCTCCAGAGAATTGCCCTTGGAAACGCCATTTTGGCCCCTGGTCAATGAGTAACAGATGTGGTTGTATAAAACCTTATCATGGGTCAACTTTGGTGTGTAATTCACACTCCAGAGCTCCCCATGGAACCATGCTGAGGCCCAACTTTAGATAACCCACTTCTCCACCTAGCTTCTTTCCCTGTTCTATCCTGCTTCCTTCACTACCTTGTAGGTTTCTCCCAAGAACGCTCCTGCAATAAATCAGCTATACAAGAAGCCAGGTCTGCTTCTAGGAAACTACCCCTAAGATTTTACTGAAATTTCAACTTCTGGGGGTAGGATGACTCCCAGTGCCTTTCTTACATGCTTGTTGAGGGTTCAAGAGCAAGGTGGAATGACATTTCTTCTCTGCTCTATACATTTTCAGACTCATTCTACCTGTGTTTAACACTTATGTATTCAACATGATAAGCAGAGTACAGTACTTTTTCTAGGAGCCTCAATTTTATTCAAATTAAGCATTTAAATTAGTACAGTACCTATTTTCTGCCAGGAATGTGCTACGAAGGTGTTAGGAATGTAACAGTCAATAAAACATAATGTTTGCCCTCAAAATAAAAAAGAAAAGCTTCTAAGGATGTGCCTTATGTAAGAGAACTTAGAGCAAACAGACATCTTATCCAGTCTCCAGTTTTGATTTGATTACACTAAAGCACTAGCCCCTCAGCCAGATTAAGCTCCCATGCAGGAACATTTCATTGTCTTTCTTTCCAGATAACACACACATGGTGTCTATAAATCAAGTGAATTCAGGGCAGTTCACAAGAGTATCCTCGCGGTGTCATCATAGATGAGGCAGCACTGACAGATCATTGCTTTCTAAAAGTCCTTCCCACATCATTGGGAGGGGAGGGTAAATATGTTATTTCCTGCTCATCTTCCTTGGAACGATGCATTTTTCTGTAGTTTTCTTTTAAGAAAATATGTCATGGCTTGCCTCCCTCTGTGAATAAGTTTAGAATCACTTGTTTTTGAAATGTTTTCCCTCTGGACACAGCCTGGAAAAGAGTCAGGGAAGGTTCCTGCAGCGATGCCACAGTTTTGATTGCTGGGCATTGTGTTGGCCACGTTTCACGTGTGTGCTCACACATGCGTGCATGCTCACTTCCTGTCCAGTGCTGGAAGAGTTTTAAGGCAGGAAGCACAAGATGTCCTTTTTGAAATGTCTCCTTAAGTTATTGAATATGTGCCCCAGATCCATTTTTTTCCTATGAGAACTTCATCTAAGAAATAAGAATATATCATTAAAAATTCCTTTCTTTAAAAAAAAATGGTTAGGTTTCCTAACCTCTCTTGGCCCCACGTTTTCTCGCTTGTAATGTGAGAGAGTTGAGCTAGAGGAGTTCTGAGGTCCTGTTCATCTCTCATATATTCTGATTGCTATATGCCCTTCTTCCTGGACTTGCTATATTTAAACTCCATTTAAAATAATTTCTTTCAACCTACATCAACATTAACTTTTGTTGTGTAGTTAGCAGATCCAAGGAAGGATGTGTGTGTGTGTGTGTGTGTGTGTGTGTGCATGTGTGTGCATGTGTGTGCGTGTGCATATAGCTTAATCTGTATCAGGGCTTATCACTGCAGCTTTCTCAAACTTACAATATTTTTGACTGAAGTGAAGGAATAGAAGTATTTAATAATAGTAAAAAAAAAAATCACTAGCTTGCTTATCAGGATTGGATAAGGACTATAACGAACAACCCCAAAATCTCAGTGGTTTAATACAATAAGATGAAATAGAATAAAATAAAAATGCATTGCTTCTTCACAATCTGGTGCTGTCAGCAAGGGTAGATGGAAGAAGAGTCTCTGCTCCACGTGGTCATTTAGGTACTCAGGATCTTTCCATCTTGGAACATTCTCATCTCCAACACTAGGCCTCTAAAGTTGCTCCAGAAGGGGAAAAGGATGTGAAGGATCACCCACTGGAACTTTATATTAGCCGGAACTGAAACTGGCCTCTTTCCATTGGCTGGCACTCAGCCATGTGGCTCTAACATAATTGTGAGGCGGCTGCAAAATGTAGCCCAGCAATGTGCCCAGATGAGAAAGGAAAACCATGGATATTGCTGAGCTCAAGCATTCTCTGTCTTACCTGGTTTTCTGACTCACTAGCATTCTGAGATTGAGAGCTTGACACAGTGCCTTGCTGATCAATGATTTTCCTGCACATGCGACCTACCCTTGTCTTTGGGCCACCTCTCACATTCTCTCCCAACTTACACACCATTTCCTTTCTTCCAGCTTCATCTTCTCTCTCTTTTATTTGATACCTTGAGGTGGAGAGACAATGTGAATGTGGGTGGGGAGCCCTAAAAGATGGATTTTCATGAATGGGAAGGACAGTTCACTGGAAAAGTGGCAGGAATGTCCGAAAGGGAGTCGGGAGAGACAGCGAGGATGCCAGGAGAGGTTTGAGTTGATTTGAGATGGGAAATATTAATAATTAATCCAATAGAGGACAAATTTCATGGTGAAAATTTTGTTTCTCCCTGTGTTTGGAGGTGGTGTTTGGAATAAAATTTTATGAACCTAATATAAAATTTAGATTGAAGATCCTCTCTCACGTTAACTGTGTTGGAAAGGCTAGCGTTCACAATTAAGAACTATAAACATTTAAGAGCAAGTCATTCCAGCTGTTATGTTTTCTGACACTCACATAAAAATAACTCACACACATATTCAATAATTTGGGAAGATGTTTTTATAAAGAACATCATTTGCTTTCTGCTTTAAATTCTTCCACCATGGAATGGGAAGCAAACACGTACGTGCTTGTAAGCCCAGAATGACACACAAAGTTCAACAAATCTGCCCAGCAGTCAAAACTGAATCATCACAGCAGGAAATCCCCCTGTATTGTTCTCCAGCTTGCCCCTAAAGAGTTGCAGAGTTGCAGATATTGTAGTATTCCTAACATAATATAGATACCTGCCCGAGACTCAGGTCACAAAAGGCATTAATTCGTCTTTTTGTCTGGTCGTTAATTACCAACAATTGAGCCCCTTCTCATTTGTTATTCTTAGTTTAATAAAAACCATTTCTGGAAGCAAGTTCCTGTTGAAGTTTGTAAGTGGCATTTCTTACACCTAAAATTCTTGCTTTGGACAATTTAATGGAGCCAACAGACATAAAAGTCTTGCCAAGAACAATTCCCAGGAAGAGTTTAAAAGCAGTGAATCCTTGGTAGTTCAGAGGAAGTGGCAGGACTTGACCCCCCAAATATTAAAAGGAACTAGGTGAGCCTGTTCTGCAAGTCTATAAAGAAACTGCTTAGTTGACACACACTGTTTCTTTTCCCCAGGGCTTTCCAGGAAAGGATGGTTCCTCTGGCCCTCCAGGACCACCAGGGCCAATTGTAAGTATTTCCAGAAACTACTGGGACATACTCTGCTTTATAGAACTTCCTTTCTTTTCTTTCTTTTTTGTTGTTTGTGAGACAGAGTATCCTCTGTTGCCCAGGCTATAGTGCAGTGGTGTCATCCTAGCTCACTGCAATCTCAAACTCCTGGTTTAAGCAATCTGCAACCTCCCAAACAGTTGGGACTACAGGTGTGCACCATCACCACCCCCTAATTTTTCTATTTTTTTGTAAAGATGGGGGTCTCACTATGTTGCTCAGGCTGGTCTCGAACTCCTGGCCTCAAGTAATCCTCCCACCTCAGACTCCCAAAGTGCTGGGATTAAAGGTGTGAGCCATCACACCCAGCTGCATTTTATTTCTTTTGAGAGATTTTCCTTTACCAGATCTTTCACTTGGCAGCTATCTTTGCTGTAGTCTAACAACTCATCCCTTGGTAAAGAACTCTCCCTAAAACATCTTTAAAAAATAATATATCAATATAAATTGATTACTCTATCTCTGAGCCACTTTGCCATAAGATCACTGGTATTGATTTAGGTTTTTATTAGGCACAGGTAAGGCTTGAATTTGAAAGAACCACAGCAGACCTATAGTGTGGAGACTTAAAAAAGTCTTCCTTACATTTTTGGTAGGTGCAAACAGGAACAGGAATGAGCAATGAATCCTAAAGCCTTGGTGATGAGGGGGAGGGAAGGTATATTTGTTACTCCTGCTTGAAAGTTGGCTGTCATTGATGAGAATGTGTGAGTCCTCACTTTGTTTTATTTTCCTGCCTCTCTGTCAGGGCATTCCTGGAGCTCCAGGGGTCCCAGGGATTACAGGAAGCATGGGACCGCAAGGCGCCCTGGGACCGCCTGTAAGTATGCAACAGCAGCTGGTCAGGACATGTGCCCAGTCATCACATTTATTTGTGTGTTTAAATTTACCAGCATCTCTGTTGGTCAGAAATACTTATTCAGTATTGGGCTCCATGGGAATCCATAAAGGAAACTGGAGAAGCTCCTAGAATAAAGATTAAAATCAGATTGTGCACATGTCACTGCTAAAGACAGATGGTCCTAATGGAATAAGCAGTCGTGCTTTTGCTTACATATGTTTCTGTTGCTTGTTTTTTCTGTATTTGGCTAAGTAAACTCAATATCAGCTTTTCAGAGATTGGTGCGATAGCTATATGTTAATCAAGCCTGGTTCCAACGGGGAAAAAATACAAGGCTTGAGAGGTTCAAGGTTTAATGAGAATGGGAATAGATTTTTCTTTTCTAAATTCTACAAGACAGAATTTCCCATTAAAACACACACTCACACATAAGTGAGTGAACAATGGTGTAAATGAAAGCATAATTAACGGAATTCATTGCCTCCCAATTTTTGTGCTTCTAAGTCGCAGGTTGGTGTTTAAATGTCATCAGTGGGAGGGAGAGGATGGGGGAGAAAAAAATGAACACATCTGGTCCTATTTCCTCATCTGCAAAATGAGCTAATTGCATTGCATGGCCTCTGGAGCCACACTTGGCATCTTCTGGTGACTTGCAAGTTGTTCCTTCTAAGTGTAGTTGTTAGTCAGCATTCTGATATTATTTGTGAAGTGCTGAGTCTGCAACCATAGACTAAAACAGTTGAAATATGTAAAGGTGTTGTTGCAAACACAGTAAGAATTTGTGGAACAGTGAAATCTGATGGATGAGGGTAAAAGAAGCTAATGAATTAGATTTCTATTGCTGCTTAACAAATTACTGCAACCTCAGTGACTTAAAACACAAATTTATTATCTTTACAGTTCTGTAGGTCAGAAGTCTGGCACAGATCTCACTGGGTTAAAGCAGGGTGCCGGTATTTCCTTTCTGGAGGCTATAGGGAGGATCTATTTCTTTTCCTTTTCTAGCTTCTAAAGACTACCCGCATTCCTTGGCTTGTGGCCCACTTCCAGCTTCAAAGCCAGCAAAGTTGCATCTCTCTGGCTTTTGTTCCATAGTCACCTCTCTCTGACCACAGCCATGAAATGTTCTCTGCTTTTAAGTACCTATGTACTTACATTGATAATTTTAGATAATCTCCCTGGATAATCCCGAAGTCCTTTACTAAATCACATTTGCAAAGTCCCTTTTGCCATTTAGGGTAACATAGTTACAGATTCTGGGGATTAGGGCATGGAAATTTTAGGGGACTTTTTTCTGCCTACCATGGAGAACAAGATATAACAGAAATGTTGGTTCTCATTCAGAAAGATGCCTCTCTTCCTCTAACTACCCAGGTAGTCTTGATACTCTTTCTTCTTGAAACTCATTTTAATGAAATTACTTCATCCTCAGAGTTCTTTTCTAGGCTATGATTCACATGACACGTATGCAGGCAAGCAAACCCATGCAAGATACGCACATCAAACATGCATCTTGATTTTAGCAAATGCATCCTAATTTTCACATCCAAATAAACCCTGTCCTTAGTAGTCACTTTACAAAGCCGTATACCTATTCCAACTACACTTTCTTTGTCCAAAACGGTTTTAGATCTCCTCTTTTCAAATCAAACAAGTAAGGGGTCACAGAAAAAAAGAATTTTGACTGCTTTATCTTCACACATTTTTTTTATCCTAAAAGATGTTACCGAGTATGATCCTATATGTAGAAACATACACTAACACCCACATGCGTGAGTACACACACACATGCACATACACACACACACACACGCACATACACACACACACACACACACAAACACACCCACTCCTGTCTCTACCATTCTTCCACTGCAAGCTTATCTATTCATTTGATTCTAGGCCATTTCATACCAGAAAAAAAAAAACTTAAAAATGCACTCTCTGCTATTAGGCTTCAGTCTGCTTCCCAAAATGTGCCCCTGGGAACCAGAGTTCCAGAATATGTCAACAGGGCTTAGAGAGCAAGGAGTCCTTGTCAAAGAAGTGTCAGAAACAGTGCATGCTAAATCTGTTTCTCAGAAAGTCATGGGAAATTTTAGGATATCAAAGACTTTGAGGATCCAGAAATAAAATCAGAAAATACCAAAGAACTAGGTTAATTTAGTTGGACAAAAAACATATTTGTGCATGAGGTGATCTTCCTGTTCTTGCTGGCATCTCCTAGAACTAGTTTCTTTTAACCCAAGCTAGGAAAGAGCAAGCTAGAGATTGATCCTGATCCAAGAGGGATGGGATGGGAGAGGGCAGGCTCTGGAGGCCTCAGGGGAGTTAAAACGGGGTGTGGACTTTGTTAAGTGTGACAGCACCTTGCTGACCCACCCGGCCTTTTGTTGCTCTGGGTTAGACTCTAAATATGGGGCATACAGAAATACCAATAAGCTTCTCCAACAAATAAAACCCTTGTTAACAATGTTATTTTTGTTATAAATCAGCAGAAAAGGGCCCTTGACGGTGGCAGGTGGAGCCCTCATGCATCGGCACTTTTAATCAGAGGCAGAAACCATTTGTTCTCTAGGTGCTGGGTAGGGAGACCACAGTAGGCTTGGAGATTTCCTCTCAAAAGCAAGTTGTTCTCTGAACTGTCCAGCCCAGATTTTTCCTTGTGTTTTGGGCTGCCAGGTCCCAGATGCCTGCTGGCTGCCCGACTGGTGTGACTGTTGCAGCAGGCTCCGTGTCACGGTGTTTGGCCTTGATTGATTTCCCATGGATGTCTGTCTAGGAAGGCAGGAGGGAAAGAGACCAAGAGGGACAGACTGAAAATAGCAACGTGTTTCCTACAGCTGGTGCCAGAAACGCTTGCTTTCGTGCACTCTGCCTTCAACTGCCGGCTCCCCAGGGTAGAACGCACTTTGCCGCTGCCGAGGTCCTAATTCCTTCCTGAGTTTTAAGCATGGGCTTAAATGTGGTCCTTCCTCTGCAGTGGTGGCAGATAGTGACGAAGCACCTGAGTAAGGGGGCTGCTCACTGCTATTTAGCCAGCTGGACATGTCCAGGCTAGAGCATCACCTCAGAAATCAGGATGTCCGGGTTCTAGATGTGCCCTTGGCAGGACCCGAACTAGCTGTGTGAGCCAATTCACTTAAGCAAATCTTCTAGCCTTCCATAACATCCATTTTCTAGTTCATTCATTAAAAATATTTAATGCGTAGGCACAATACATACAAGATTACATGGTGGGGAAAGGTGGTGAGAGATACAAAAGATGATCAAGACATTTTTCCACATTCATGGAAAATCTAAAGAGAATCAGGTTTTTATATAAGAAGCTAAATAAATGGCAGAAAGTGTGAAATGCCTTGAGGGAAAGACAAGAAAGTTGCTATGAAAGTTCTGGGGGTGGTAGGGGTTAGACAGAGAGCGAGAAAGACAAAGAGAGAGGGAGGGAGAGAGACAGAGAGATGGGGTGGGGAGTGCCTCCTAAGCAGAGGGGTGTGAGTAGCAGCTCCAGAAAGAGGCAACATTTCAATGAGATCTAGGAATATGGGTGGGATTCCCACCCACAAAGACAGAAAGATGGCGATGCTTAGGTGGGGATTGTAGAAACACATAGAAAAACACAGGGCACCCCCTGTCTTCTGTACATTTTACTATTTTTCAACTCACTCTAGCTCCATCACAACTACGAAAATTTTATTTCAGGCCCTGCTCACTCCTCACCGAGACTATCACAAAAAACTCTAATTGGCCCCGGCCTCTGTTTCAGCCCTGGTCTAGTTCGTTACCCAGCTTCCGGAATGTCTTTCAGTACAACCCTGATGTGTCATTCCCTGGCTTGTGTCTCCTCACCAGATCCCTTTCACTAGAGGATGGGTCCCAAACGTGCAGACTAGTGGGTGTGGTCCTTTCCTCTCCAACTTGGTCTATTATCATCCCTTCCCTTGGGGCTGAGTCATGCAAAATTACTTAAAGCTCCCCAAATATATGCCATGGTGTTTCATGCTTTTTTGCCTTTTGGGATGCCCTTTGGCCTGTCTGGGCCACTTTCTCCTCCTTTCACCATCTGGTGAGCTCCAGGGTGTTCTTTCATTAAAGAAAGCACATCTCCTGTGCAAAGCCACCCTCCCCTTCACAGGCTGTTAGGGACTTCATTTCAACTATTCACATCTGTCTTCACTGAAGTGATAGTTCCTTGAGGACAGAAATTTTATCATTCTCATGTTTGTATTCTTAGAGCCCAGCTCAGTAGCTGATACAAAGAGGGTACTTAATATGTTTTTATTAAACAAAAAAAAGAAGATATGTTTGCATTCTAGGTAAGCTGGTATTCAGGAGAGTATTGGAAGATTGTTCTTATAGATTAGGGGTCAGGTCCTGGAAGATCTTTAGAGCCAGCCTAAGTTGTTTTGATTTTGTTTAACAGTCATCTTTAATATGTGGCACTTGGACCATGAGATCATTTATCTTCCTTTCAGAACTACATTTCTGTGAATCTATGAATGTAGCTACTGTATTTTCTTTTCTTTACATTTCACATGTTCCTGAAATTAAAGGAAAATGTGCCACTTTTTCCTCCCTACATCTGCAGGGAATGTGTTTTCCCTCAAAGCATACTTTGGTGGAGTTATGGGCCTTCACTTGCTCAGGAATTTTTATTTTGTTTTTGTTTTGCTTTGTAAAAATCAAAGATGTCAAAGAAGTTGGAATAAAAAATAATTTCTTGCTGTACAGATATTTCACTGAAAAGATCTTTCACTGAGACTGCCTACCTGTGTCTTTTAGCTACTTAACAATAAGCATCACGAGACTGAATTTGAGAAATTTCTAGCCCAATTAAACGGATCCATCTTTGTATGCCAGAAGTTGCCAATAACTGTTGCTGTCCATTTACCACATCAATCAGATTTGCACTATAATTCCATTCTCTACATTTGAAACATTTTCAAGCAAGCCAATTGAATAAATGATAGGAATGAAAATGTCAAAAAGGATAATGGTACAGAAATAAAAATATAGAAGATAAAATGAATTTTTAAAAATGACTCAAGTTGAAACCTAATTCTGAATTATTGGAGTTAGGCTTTGGGGATGGTATGTTTGCTTGTTTGGTTTTGTTTTAATTAGAAAAAAATATTATCTTCACTGGAATAGAAGATATGGACTACCAGCCTTGCTGAGAAAAAGCAGTGTTCTCTTTCAGTGGGGCAGTAGAGTATGCTCAGGATGTGCACAGATTCCAGAGCCCACAATTTGGGTTCAGGTCCCAGCTTTTCCTCTTCCTTGTTGTGTGACCCTGGGCAAGTGATTTAGCCTCTCAGTGCATCATTTTCCTAATCCGTAAAATGGAAGTAATATCTCATAGGGCTAATCCAGGGGATAAACATGTTAATCATGTATGAATGTTACAAGGATTAAATGAGTTAACTTTATGGGAATTTTATGAAGATTAAACAAATTAATCTTACAGGGCTGTTATAAGGGCCAACTGAGTTAACATGCTGACAACACCAAGAACAGTGCTTGGGACATGGTAAAGCAGCTTAAGTATTAATGACTAGCATTTACAGTTTCTTAATAGGTTAAAAATGTGGAGTATTTATTTTCTTTGCTGATTTGTGTGGTTTGTGTGTGTGTGTGTGTGTGTGTGTGTGTGTGTGTGTGTTTTCCTCCAATACTTGAAAAGCATTTTGGAAATAAAAAGTAATAAAAGTTATTATTTATTTTTTTGTGTGCACATATGTTTATTTCTGCTGTTATATAGACAGAGACACCATCACGTTCTTCAGAGATTCACAGAATTCCAGAGTCTAAAATAGTTTAAGAACCAGCTGTACTTTACAGAGTCAAAATAATCTTGCAAAGGGAATTTAAGTTATTGTCCCCAGTTTTAGGGATCTTACCATCTACATAGAGGGAAGAGAAATCCATGCATTGACTTGTAATTAAATATATACAATAACAAAAATCTGCTGTCAAATAACTGATACTCGAACTAAGTACTGAATCAGAATAGTCCCAAAGTTGGTACTTAATTTATAAGATTTATGCTTAATACTTTTCCTGCATTTCAAATTGTTCATATGCTAAGTAGACTGGGCCTGTGAAAAGGAGAAATTGTAACTTTGGGGAGTAGGAAGTAGAGAGCCTGGGACTAAATTACAAAAGACTGTGTTCACGAACTTTGGCTTTGTCACATGGATGTCCAAGAATCACTGAGTGATTTCAAATAGAGGAAGAGCAGCCATCAATCAATAGTCACTGAGCTTTCTTTCTATGTTGTGTGCCGGTGGTATCTTAGGAAGATGAGTGTAGTGGTTATATGGAGGATGAACTGGGAGGAACAGCTTTCATTAAGGAAGTCAGCTAGAAGGATGCTGCAGACGCCCTGGTCACAGCTGGGTGGTGAAATAGAAGGGATGGATATGAGAGGAATTGCAATGCAATGCAAAAAAAAAAAAAAATAGTGTCTGTGCATGTGTGTGTACTGAATAGACATGAGAGAGGCAAGAAAGGAGAGAAGAAAGAGAAGTAGTGGTGGGCCACTGGTATCTGCTCAGGAGGGTCGACTGTACACTTCTCTTTCCTGCCCAGCCCCGTCTCTGGTGACAGCACATTTGTATTAATAGCTCAAAATTAGTGGTAGTAAAAGCATCTGCACCTCTGAAATCAGCGAACACTACAAGTCTGGGCATTTTCTTTTACTGGAAAGCCAGTTTACCAGCATACCATGGGGTATGCACAGATTTATACCAGAAATTTTGAGTTTCAGTAACTGTTAACTGAACAGAGATTTTGAAGAAGATACAGAGTTTGGTTTTGAATCTGTTGAGATTGAAGTAACAACTGGAAACAGTCTGACAACGTGGCAAATTCCATTTATAAATTCCATTCAATCTCCTTTTAGTAGTGACTGTAAAAATGTTGTTCAATGAACATTGCCTCAGAGTCGAAACAAAAATATGAAATCCTTCTGAAGACACATGTTTTGCATTATAAGTGTAATTTCATTTCAGAAACACTGAAAACACCACTTTTTTCAGTAAATTTTTCATAGTAATAGCAAAGTTTCTTGAGGGTCAAAGAATAGCTAAGCCACAATATAAAATAATAATTCAGCTGAGAATTCATGTAAATATGAGCCCCCTTGTTGGGGAGAATTAGGGAGAATTGTGCGCCATAATGCTGGACAGAAAGTCTGTGGGATTTCATCTCCTACTTGAACTCCTAAATTGAGAGGAAATATTTTCCTTCTATTTATAGATACTCCTTAAAAAATTAAAATAACTTGACTATTCAGAAGAGATTTGTGAAATAAGTTATGAAGCTTCAGTAGCGTAGTACATTACATAGAGGGCATTTAGCGTGGAAAGATACGAAGGACCTACTCAGTGGAAATGTGTGTCCCAGCGCAGTCTTACCACATGACTCCAATTTTGTGGCCATCAAATACCATGGCTCTGCATTAAAAGGCTGGAGGAGTAGGGTGTTTAAAAGAGCTATTTATGTGTGGTGGGATTACAGGTTGCTGTCTATTTCCTGTTGTTATGTAACTATTTTTGCTGCTGAGTTACTAGAGCTAAGAAAAATATCTTAATAAAGTAATAAAAGATGCATTATCATTCTTAGCTGAGTGCAGTATCATAAGTAACTTGACAATTTTTTTATTTTTTCAGGGTGTTCCCGGACCAAAGGGGGAACGAGGAGAACGAGTGGGTACCCTGTGGCGCTATTTACTGGCCCCAGCAGGCTGCACACCTTCCATTGCATAAGCCTGATGAGGATGGCCATTTAGTGCTATGGTTATTCATTGATGCCCCTCTTCTTCTCTCTCCCCAACTCATTGGACCATAAGCACATTTTCCTGTGTCAAAACCCCTGTGGGCTGGATGTCAGCAGAGCTAGTTTCTGGTTGCGTATCTGCTACCATCCAGCTCAATGACCTTGGGCTCATTTCTTTAAGGATAAAATGGGAAGAATCAAACTCATCTAACTCACAAAGTAGATTTGATGAGAGAATTATATAATGGATGTGAAAGGGCTTCAGAAAAGTAAAAGCTCTATACAAATGCCAGGGTGTACGTAGCATAGGGGTACTGTGTTTCCTGATGCTCCAAAGTTGTCACCCAGGAAGACAATGGCAGGCATAGAATCAAAGAACTGGCCTCCAAACTTAAATCAGTTTAATTGAGGAGTCTTCTCTCTCCTTTTTGAAATTGTGCAGTTGCTAATATAATTGTGCCATTGGCTATAGTGGAAATAGCAGTGGCCTCAGGTTCATCCTGTTACCTCTGTGAAACCTTAGGGAATGTGTTTAATGCTGTTTGGCTATAAATTGGGTTTAATATCTTTCCTCTGGGTTGTTATTAGTATTAAAATGAACCACTGCTTGAGAAAGTACTGCATTTTGTAAGCTCTAAAGACCTGTAAACAAGGCATTAAATATATATGGGTTTGTTTCAAACTATTAAATTTTTTAGAATCTGGGACCAGAAATACTTACTTGAGCTCATTGATCTAATACGGACATTCAGGAAGCTTGAACCGTGAATATCCAATTGCTAACACTTTCTCTGCCTGCACCATGGTGGCCAATCCTACCTGTTGCTAGGAACCGAAGAGCCCTAATGGGAACAATGGGGCAAGTCAGATCCACATCCTAGAAGTACTGGCCATGTGGCTGGGTTGTGGATAAGTCAGAAGTGTGATTTTTTTCTCATCCAGGGCGACCTGCAGTCTCAAGCCATGGTGAGAGCAGTGGCACGTCAAGTATGTGAACAGCTCATCCAGAGTAAGTGCATTATAGCTAACGGGGTCGTTTCCTATTACTCATCCAAATGGGAGCTTGCCTTTCCCATGAGCATAATGACTAGGGAAAACTCCTGAAAAGTTTTGTCTTGGTGAGGACAAGTAAGCTTTACAAATGGCCTTCACTGATCCATCTAGGAGATCATTACAAATTACTGTAGAGCTCTAAATCACTGGTACGGAAGCCAAATTCCTCTGTGTCATTGGTCCAAGAACTGTCTATTTGCCCATGTAAATTTAACTTGACTGCCCAGATCAAATCTTCTATTTCTTTTTCATTTCTCCAAATGGATATGTTTTTTTCTCAAGTGCTTAGCACTTCAAAGCTGCCAGACTACATCTTCAGAATCTACCTTCAAAAAGATGATAACATGGTGTTGGTTTTTATTAACTCACAAGATTTAAATCCATGTCTCCTTCGTATCGATTTCATACCTGTTATCTTCTGGTTAGCCTAAGGTACTTCCCTTTATTCTTTAGGATTTTCGCCAAAGTACACACACACACGTGCATGCACACACACATGGGAGAGGCTTGATGTGACATTTGATATGACACTTGAGCTTTGTGCTAAAAATTATATCAGAACATGCTTGATACAACACTTGCTCCATTTCTTCATTAGAAACTTGAGCTTTTTGACAGCACTGTACACACTTCCAATTTGCACGTTTCCTTCCTACCCACTGACTAACCAGAGGGTTACTCTTGTGGGCCCTTCTCTTTGCCAATGATTTGTTTAGTTCTAGGAAATTTGAGGCCAAGTAGAGATGAAATAGTCCTCTCAACCCCACCCAGCTCTAGCCTATCTCTGCTGTTAGACCTCCACCCTACTAGCACCCTCCACCTCAGGGCCGACATTACCCAAGTGGTTACCTTATCAGTTCAGAAGTTACATTTATTTTATTTTAATTTTTATTTCAGAATATTATAGGAGTGGAAATGTTTTGGCTACATGAATTGCTTTGCTTACAGTTTGAGTCAAAGTTATAAGTGTGCCCATCATCCAGATAGTGTGCGTTGTACCCATTAGGTATCATTTCATCCATCCCCTCCTTCCCCCTCCCACCTGCTTGATTTACATTGAGTTTTGCTTCCATTTGTGCACATGAGTGTTGATATATTAGTTCCAATTTATTAGTGCGCACATGTGGTGTTTGTTTTTCTATTCTTGAAATACATCACTTAGGAGAATGGGCTGCAGCTCCACCCAGGTTGTTATAAAAGGTATTAGTTCACCATTTTTTATGGCTGAGTAGTACTCCGTGATATACATATACCACATTTTATGAATTCACTCATGAATTGATGGGCACTTGGGTTGATTCCACATCTTTGGGATTGTGAATTCTGCTGCAATAAACAACCTAGTGCCAGTGTCTTTTTGATAAAATGGCTTTTTTTCTTTGGTTAAATACCCAGTAGTGTGAATGCTAGATCAAATGGTAGGTCTACTTTTAATTCTTTGAGGTATCTCCATACTACTTTCCATAGAAGTTGTACTGTTTGCAGTCTCACCAGCAGTGTATAAGTGTTCCTTTCTCTCCACTTCCACACCAGCATCTGTCATTTTGGGATTTTTTTCATAAAAGCCATTATCACTAGAGTTGGGTGATATCTCATTGTGGTTTTGATTCACATTTCTCTGATGATTAGAAACGAGCATTTTTTCATATGTTTGTTGACCATTAGTCTTTCTTCTTTGGAAAAGCTTCTGTTCATGTCTTTTGCCACTTTTTAATGGAGTTATTTGATGTTTTCTTGCTGATTTGCTGGAGTTCTTTGTAGATCCTGGTTATTAGCCCTTACGGGATGTATAACATACAAATATTTTCTCCCATTCTGTAGGTTGTCTATTCACTCTATTGATTGTTTCCTTGGCTGTGCAGATGCCTTTTAATTTAATCAAGTCCCATATATTAATTTTTGTTGTTGCTGCAATTGCCTTTGGGGTCTTCTTCATAAATTCTTTGCCTGGGCTGATATCTAGAAGAGTTTTTCCAATATCTTTTTCTAAAACTCATATAGTTTCATGCCTTAGGTTTAAGTCTATTATCCTTCTTGAATTAATTTTTGTGAGTGGTGAGAGGTAAGGATCCTGTTTCAATCTTCTACATGTGGCTATCCAATTTTCCCAGCACCATTTATTGAACATGGGGATTCTTTTCCCCACTGTATGTTTTTGTCTGCTTTGTCAAAGATGAGATGACTATATGAGGATGATTTTATATCTGGATTCTCTTTTATGATCCATTGGCCTGTGTCTCTGGTTTTGTGCCAGTACCATGCTGTTTTGGTTACTATAGCCTTGTATTATAGCTTGAAGTCTGGTAAAGTGATGCCTCCCAATTTGTTCTTTTTTGCTTAAGGTTATTTTGTCTATTCGGGCTCTTTTCTGGTTCCATATGAAGCATTCAATTATTTTTTCTAGATCTGTGAAAAACGATGTTGGTATTTGAATGGGCATTGCATTGAATCTGTAAATCACTTTGGGTATTATAGACATTTTAACAATGTTGATTCTGCTGAACCATGAGCATAATATGTGTTTCCATTTGTTTATATCCTCTGCAATTTCCTTCCTCAGTGATCCATAGTTCTTCTTGTAGAGATCTTTCACCTCCTTGGTTAAATATATTCCTAGGTATTTTATTTTCTTTGTTGCTACTGTGAAAGGTATTGAGTCTTTGATTTGATTCTCAGCTTGACTGTTGTTAGCGTATAGAAATGCTATTGATTTGTGTATTGAGTTGTATTTCTTGAGTTGTATTTCTATTGAGTTGTATTTATTCCTGATTGAGCCTAGGGAAGATTGAGCCTAGGGAATTTATCCATTTCCTCAACGTTTTCGAGTTTATTTGCATAGAGATTTTTATGGTATTTAGAGATGATATTTTGTATTTGTGTGGTATCAGTTGTAATATCTTCTTTTTCATTTCTGAATATGCTTATTTGGGTCCTTTATTTTCTGTTTCTGGTTAATCTAGCAAGAAGTCTGTCAATTTTTTTATCTTTCCAAAGAACTAACTTTTTGTTTAATTAGTCTTCTGTATAATTATTTTGTTATTGATTTCTATTTGTTCTGCTCTGATCTTAGTTATTTCCTTTCTTTTGCTGGGTTTGGGATTGGTTTGCTCTTCCTTTTCTAATTCCTTGAGATGATCATTAGATTGCTGATTTGTGATCTTTCTGTCTTTTTGATGTAGGCATTGAAGGCTATGAATTTTCCTCTTAGTACTGCTTTTGCTGAATCCCACAGATTTTTTGATGACTTCTGTCTCTTTTGTCATTTAGTTTGAGGAATCTTTTTATTTTCATCTTTATTTCCTCCTTGACCAAATAATCATTCAGCAGTAGGTTGTTTAATTTCCATAACTTTGTGTAGAGTTCAGTGCTTCTGCTGGAATTGATTTCTAATTTTATTCCACTGTGGTCTGAAAAGATACATGGCATAATTTCCATTTTTTCAGATTTGTTGAGACATGTTTTGTGGCCTAAGATGTGATAAATCTTAGAGAATGTTCCATGTGCTGATGAGAAGAATGTATGAGTAGTCTTGGGGTAAAATGTTCTATAAATGTCTGTTAGGCCCATTTGTTCTAGAGTTCCATTTAAGTCCAGTGTTTCTTTGTTTATTTTCTGCTTGGAGGATCTGTCCAGTTCTCTCTGTGGGATATTGAAGTCCGCAGCTATTACAATGCTGCTGTTTATCACTTTGTTTAGATCTAATAGGGTTTGCTTTATGAATCAGGGTGCACCTGTGTTAGGTGCATAAATATTTAGGATTGTTATGTCTTCTTGTTGAATTGCTCCCTTACCATTATATAATGATCATCTTTGTTGATTTGAAGTCTATGTTATCTGATATGAGAATGGCTCCACCAGCTTTCTTTGGTTTCCATTTGCATAGAATATTGTTTTCCTTCCCTTCACCTTGAGTCTGAAGGAGTTCTTGTGGGTTAGATGTGATTCCTGGAGACAGTGGTACTTGGCTTGTATTTTTTTTATGCATTCAGCCAGCCTATGATTCTTGAGTGGGGAGTTCAAGCCCTTCACATTTATTGAAAGAATTGATAAGTGGGTGGATTTCCGTTCATCCTGTTGAGTAGAACCTTGTTGCTTGCTTTGTTTCACCTCTTGAGCCATTATGGTATATGGGCTCTGAGCTTTAGCTTTTGGGTGATTTTATACTGGTGGGTGTCTATTGTGCTGATCAATGTATAATGCAGATTTGAGTACTTCCTGCAGGGCATGTCTGGTCTTGACAAATTCCCTCAATGTTTGCTTGTCTGAGAAAGTCTTTATTTCTCCCTCATAAAAGAAAATTAGTTTTGCAGGATACAGAATTCTAGGCTGGGCATTATTCTGTTTGAGAAGATTGAGAATGGGGCCCCAATCCCTTCTGGCTTGTAAGGTCTCAGTTGAGAAATCTGCTGTCAGTCTGATGGGTTTTACTTTGTAAGTTATCTGATATTTTTGCCTTCAGCTTGTAGGCATTCCTTCTTTGTGTTAACTTTGGCCAGTCTGATGACTATGTGTCATGGTGATTGCCTCTTTGCTAGGAATCTCCCAGGAGTCTGTTGAGCTTCTTGTACCTGGGTATCCTTTCACTGGGCTACAAGCCTCTCTGAGTTTGATCCACACCACTCTCTTCTCCTCTCTACCTTCTTCTTTCTCAGCTTCGTGCTTTTTCTCCATGGGGTTTCCAGACGTCTCTGTTGTCTCTTTCTGTGATCCACACCTGAGTTGTGACTCCTCCCTACTCTCCTCAGTACAATATTCTACCTTCCAGCTGGGACAGTCCAACAAGCAATGTCTCTGGTCAGCCATCTTAACTCTCTGCCCCGGTATTTATTTTAATCCAAGGAAGTTTGGGAGTTAGGCCAGGGGAGCCCTGCAAATGTCCAGGAAAGCCCTATTGGCTGAGTCTAAAATTCCATCTGTGGTTCTGAAATAAATCCAGATCTCACCCTGGGGGAGGCATGGAGTCAAGATCTGCATAGACTTCCAAGGGTTTTTATTTAGACAAAACTATCAGGGCAGACGAAGTACAAAGCTACTAAATTCAGACACAGTAGTGATGCTCCCTGTATTTTAACTTTATGTAATTTTATATTATGTTGTCCAAAACTAAGTATGTGTGTGTGTGAGAGAGAGAGAGAATTTACCAGTTAAATGTAATTGTTCAAGTTTAATGCCAAAATAGGATCTTTAAAAATACAATAAATTATAAAAGGGAAATTGAACATTAGTCACTTTTGTAGTAGAATGTATCCAAAGCTAACCTATATTTTGTATTATTTTGCATGTTTTTCATTTAAAGTGTGTAATGTAAATAAGTAGTTCATTATATTATGAAAACTTAAGGGATAAATCTTAATATGACTGACTGACCACATGAGAAAGATTTCATGGTGTTTTCTGTCTTATTCCACTATAGAATAAATCTCTTCTATAAATATATGATTATTTAAAGCGTGGCCTAAAAATTGAGGGTTCAAAATTGAGTTTTTCCTTTTAAGAATTTTGAGACTTTTGTGAATGACTTCTAGGAAGTGAAAAGCCAACAAAGGATTAGACAAGAAAGCCTGAACAATATATATATGAAAGAAGGCCTTTGCCTGTCAATGCAGTTGTAAGAGAAGGAAATTGAAGAGATTGTATGCACTTGATAAGAAAAGCCCAACCTCCTCAGAGGCTTGTATTCTTGTACCTCAACCATCTTCCTAAACACTACTTCAGCTTCTCTGAGCTCCTTATTTTATTCCTTAGGCTCCCACTCAGAACTTGATTTATCAGTTAGTATATAGTTTCTCATAAGATCAACTATCTGGTTTTTAGTTCACAGTTAATCAGAAGAATTATGCTAGGAAGGGTTACGTGGGAAACTGTGCAAGGCCAAAGTGATGACGGCTGGGATGGAGAAACGTCTTATCACCCAGGCAACAATTGACGTGTCTCCTAATAGCCCTAGAGTCATCAGGGAGATCCCTAGACATGGTCACAGTCCAATGCTTAAGGAAATAATGCATCGAATGTATTTTAGAATGAATTCCTTGAAAAATTGTTACTATTTTTTTTTATTTAGCTTTAAATATTTGGAAAGGGAAAAATAATAGTAATATAGAAAATTCACTTGTGTGGGAAAATCTTATCTCCTGATGATGCTGGAAAAATGAAGCATTACAGTATCAAGTACTTTATAAATCTATACTTCTAATTATTAAGATATATTCCTCCAGGCATAATTGAGTTAAAGGATTGTGGGAGAGAGGGCCAGATCTTATTTTATAAAGCTAGTGGGAGTTTTTGCAGCTGGGACCCACATAAAGGTTCCTGAAAAAGGGCTTGGCAACCAAGGGAGGAGTTGAGACAGAGCACTTGTCTGGGGATTTGTAAGCAAGAGGGTGGGGAGGCTTTGTGGGCTGGAAAAAAGACAAATAACTTGGGGGGAAATTGCTAGAGAAAAGGCAGCTGGGTAAGGGTTTAGGGATCTGATAAATGTTGAGGGTGAACATAAAATTTATGCTTTCTGCTCAGTGATGTTTATTGAGATGCTCACGTGAGCTGCGGAATTCCAAACACATGAGATATATCTTGAATACAATCCAGTTGTTAATATCACCCAAAGTAAAATGTAAAAAACTTTAAGTTGGAAATCAACATATTAATATTTCTGAGGGGTGTGCTATTTTCCTTGATGGGTATCTAACAGAATTCTTTGGAGCCTTAATGAATAATACCCCTCATCCTCCCTTTGTTTGTGTTCACTGAATGCTGTCTTTTTATTTCATTCCTCAGGTCACATGGCCAGGTACACAGCCATCCTCAACCAGATTCCCAGCCACTCCTCATCCATCCGGACCATCCAGGGGCCTCCTGGGGAGCCTGGGAGACCAGGCTCACCTGGAACCCCTGGTGAACAAGGACCCCCAGGCACACCAGGTTTCCCAGGAAATGCAGGCATGCCAGGATCCCCAGGAGAACGAGGTAAGCTGAACCCCTTCTCTCTTTGGAACTTCTCTGTGAAGCAAAGCATCACAGTGGTGTTCATTCAATGATAAAGTCCGAAATAATGGACTTAAGTTAATTCTGCTCCATTTATTCTTCAGTTTCTTTTTATCCTTGAGATTGAGAAAATTGAGTAATCTACAAACGTGTTTATCAAGAATCACATCTACTTGTATGAAAGAGGAGGGTCAGAACCCCCAGCTCACCTCTGAAAGGCTTTTGAGATATTCCCTCTAGAAGGATGAATTCAAGGTTGAATTTAACCCTTCCAGATTGAAGAATTAGAAAATGATGCCCCCCTCTGGCCAGATGTGGCATCACACATACGTTACAGCAAGCAGAGAGTGTACTCCAGTAGATCTGGTGCTTTTTTGTAAGGTGCCCAAACTGGTTAACAGTCAGTGGCAGTCCTGAGAAAAGTCATGAATCACATCAACATATGGTTCACATGTCCCTATACAGAGTGTGTTGGCTCTAAATTTCAAATTAAAGTACTGTTTGTGGTCCATCTTCCTGTAATATGAGGCAACAGTTTATTTTACAGTGTTATGGGGTAATGTTTTGTCTTTTCTACTGGTTTCATTAAAATAGAGATTCTGCTTCACCTCTTCTTCTACCGTATATAGGTAGTATAAGTATTGTGTAATAGTAATACAATAAGATTCCTTTGATTGAACCTATGATTGACCAAGATCTCCTGTTCCAGAAGCAGATAAAAGATGTGCAAAGTTGAGGTTGCATATTAATCATGAAGAAAATGATGAGAAGGAGAGAAAAGTATTTTCCAAGACACAACTTCTAGAACATAGATCTGGGGAAAAGCTAGCTATTACTTATCTGCTCTGGGAGTCATATTACTTTTGTGAGATGGGTAGGATATAGTCCTTTTATAAAATTTGAAGTGTAAAATGCAGATTACAAAGATAGTATTTCATGTTCATTCTTGATCCACAACAGGCCTTGTGTATTTCCCCCTTTGGAAATGTCCTCTCCCCACCTTGTCTCCCATACATTTTAATCCTAGTTCAAGACTCACCTTAATGCCTATTTCATGAATGAAATTTTTATTGATCCCTCCGTACCACAAATGTCTCCACCCCCTGAACACCTGATGCACTTCCCGTCTCTTCCTCCCATTTTGGTTCTCATTATGTGTTAATGAACAGCTAGATTGCTGAGAACAGGGATGGGGTCCGAATTGCTTTGCACGATGCTTTGCACTCAATAGGTACCCACGAGATAGTTGTTGCTTTGATTGTGACCCAGTTCTGATTTTTCTTTCTGAAGATTTTTCCCTGTGTCAGGACACAGAATCAGCAGACATAATTCTCTTGCAACACACCAAAGATGGGCAGCCTGGAAGGTGGCCCCCTCTGTCAGCAGGGCACCCTCTGATGGTGTTGGTGATGGAGGAAAAAATGTGACTCAGGGAGCACAGAGCCAGCACCTGAGTCACTCCCAGCAAGTCACAAGTTGTCTTTGTTCTTTTTGGAAATCCTAGCCCTGTTCTTGCCAGACTGAGTCTTTCCTACTCTGCTAGACTACTTGAATGATTAGACCAGAGAAAAATCATCCAGCAGTTTTAAAAGAGCAGCTCAGACAACCCTTCAAAATATGAATTTTTGTAATGTAATTTTCTTATATACATATTGATATATATTCCTAAAGAGTGCATTAGACAAGCGAGGTCCTGTATCTCACAAATACATACAGGATGACAGTAAAAGAGAAAGTGAGAGATGCCCTTTAAGCATGGGGGAAGGTGATTTTAGTCGATCACCCGTTGAAGGTGTGGCTTGTAGGTTGGGGTTCATAGGCCAGCATCCAAGGGCTTCTTTATTCCCAGCAAAGTTATTGTAGTTGCAGCTGGGATTTGGTGTTTTGTTCTTAGCCTTGTGATCCTAATACCCAGAAAAGAATGAAAGAGGAAAATGTCTGTCTTTCCACTAAATCAAAATAGTGGAATTTTAAAACTGAGGCGTCTTCAGCTGTTTTTTACCTTCTGATCCTCTCACTTTATGTAAAAGGAGTCATATGAAGATATTGAGGCCAAAAGAGACTCAAAGTCAGCCAACATCAGGACTCAAAATAAGAACCAGAGACCATATTTTCTTCTGCTGTATAAATATGATTATCATTATTCTCTATTAAATGATCTCAAAAGGACACAATATTGTAATGAGTAAAAATAAGTACTATTACTAGGCAGTGTATTTAGACAAACAATAAACTACAAAACCAAGATTAAAAGAAATGTGGCTGGCAAGTCGTCTGGCATAACTCTGAACCGAACCCACTTTCTGCTGTGGCTTCATAGGAGCCCCATATGAGTCTTCCCAAAAAAGTTCATCACTCCATTCATTTTTGCTAATTTTTCATCAGAGTTCTCCATCTGATTTTTCTATTGCAGTTTTTCAAACTTTTGAAAACATGATGTACAATAAAAAAAATACATTTGACATCATGACACAATATGCTTATGCGTATGGATGCATCAAAATGTATGTACTTATCCTTACCATTGTGTTGTTTTCTTCTTTTGTTAAGAGGCCAAGAAGAGACCTTGAATTTCCAGGCCTCAGTTTGAAAAACACTATTCTAGTGCAATATCTTTGATTAATCCCATCTTTATCAGAGAAATAGCCAAAGAATATGCATTTTTAGAGAGCAGAAGAAAAATTACATAAATTCCCTTCCTATTAGCAATGTGATATATACGACTTTTCATGACTTTCCTTATTACCTAACAAAAGACTATATTTTTGCTCTATCTGGTTGTCCCCCTTTCCTCATTAACCCTTTCTGTCCTTTAACTTAAACTAAATCTTTTTTGTAAGTGTACATGGAACACATACTTATGAAGTCTTTTAGCTATTTTCTCACATGGGTTGTAATATATTGAGAATCCTTGGAATTTAAGGATTCAAAAGGATCCTGTGGCTCATATCATTCAAGTTTTCTACCTAAAGCTTGAACTCCAACTTAGATTTGTCTAATCATTGGCACACAGAATTGAAGAGGTTCCATTTGCATGACATCATACTTATGTTCTATAGCCCAGTTTCTCACCTGCTTTTCCTTATTACTTGTACTTCACTGTTAATTTACGTCAAAGAAAAGCTGCTCCTCCATGGATGCTCTTTGGTTTCCTCTCTACATTAAACCCTGCACTGTCTTCATGGTTCTTTATAACCTGCCTTCTCAGTATTCCAAAATTCAGGAAGGGGTAGCATCAGGACTGAGGTTCCTCCTTTCTTCACTGACCTGTGACAATCCAGTGCTGGCTATTCTGACCTCAGTTCACTCTCCAATCATGACCTTGGGTAAGTCCATCCTTGATAATAGATCCTTTTCTAATTCTGATCTCTGCATATCATTCCAAGATGATTCATCTGTTCATTTCCTTACTCTGTTCATTTAAATCTTCATTATCCACATTGGCATCTTGAACCATGTATTAACCAAGTTTCTTTATTTACTTGAAAAGAATTAGGAAATTTCCCTGACTTCAGCCTTTATGCAAACCCTTTGGTTTCCATGATTCCCCAAAGATTACTAAAATCAGAGGAACCATCTAACTATAGATTTTCATTTTTTAGACTGTATGTCCACAACAGCTGGAATTTATATCTGGTTTTTATACAATAAATCAGCAAAATATTTATTGAATGCAGGGTCTATGCAAGGCTTTTTGGCTTGTCAGTGTGTGAGATAACACTGTTATTTATGACTTTCACTTATTAGGCTTCGTAACATATCTGCCAATTGTTGTGCTCAGACCGATACACACATTATCTCATTTGGGTGAAGCCGAAGACCTGGTTTGGATAAGGAAGGAAAATGAAACATTAGTGAATGTATGCGTTGGGAGACGGTAAATGCTTAGTGACTTAAGTGAAAAAGTCGATGGCATCAGAATGTAGAGGAAGACATCACTGTGGTCTTTGAGAAGAAAGGGTGCTAGCATCTGTTAAGCAACTACTCTGTTAGTTGCTAAGCACATTATAGAATGCTCATGAAGATCTTATGAGATTAGTATTAGCTGCATTTTAGGTGAGAAAACTGAGGTTCAGCTCCATTGTTAGTTGTCCAAGGTCACACAGTGGAACAACAACGAGACTAGAACTTAAATCCTGATATATGATTCTAGAATGTCTTTGCTTGCTCCACTGTGCCCTGTTGCTGCCCTTGAATTACTTGTTTAGTGGGGTTTCACAGAGGAGAGGCAAGGGCTATGCAGGGTCTGGTGAACCCCATTTCAGGATGACTCCTAATAACCACAAATTCAAAACATGTGACCTGCTGAATTAAGCAGAATGTCTTAATGGATTGTGGTTATACTATTTACAAGCTCCTCGTGCAGTCTGTTTTGTTGTATTTGGATAGCTTTGGGGCACTCATGCCTAGGCAAATTATTCTGTAAAGCTGGATGATCCATTGGGTAAATATGAATGTGATAAAAACATTTTCCATTGTTACACATTTTGGCACCTGACCATTCTTCTAGGATCTTAGCATGTACCCAGACTATAGAAGAGCCTAAGTAGGGGAATTAATTACAGAGAAACTATATGGCATGCATCTGTAATCTGGGGTACAACTATAGAAGTTATATGTCTACTATAATATCTCACCCTAGGGGCAAATAGGGGAGAAACCTGGAACTATGCAATTCAATTCTGTTTTACTTCTGATACTTTAGAATGGAAACCATTTTTGCCTCACTACTTCGTGATGTTGCTTTAGCTGGGAATGGCATGATGGAAAGGAAAGAATGCAGTCTGGGGTCCAATTATATATACGTTAGGATTTTAGCTTTTCCATTTACTAGCTGTATTATCTTGACTACTTAAGCTTAAAACCTAATCTTGGGCCAGGCGCGGTGGCTCACGCCTGTAATCCTAGCACTCTGGGAGGCCGAGGTGGGCGGATTGATTGAGCTCAGGAGTTCGAGACCAGCCTGAGCAAGAGCAAGACCCCGTCTCTACTAAAAATAGAAAGAAATTAATTGGACAACTAAAAATCTATAGAAAAAATTAGCCAGACATGGTGGCGCATGCCTGTAGTCCCAGCTACTCGGGAGGCTGAGGCAGAAGGATCCCTTGAGCCCAGGAGTCTGAGGTTGCTGTGAGCTAGGCCGATGCCACGGCACTTTAGCCCAGGCAACAGAGTGAGACTCTGTCTTAAAAAAAAAAAAGAAAAAAACCTAATCTTGGGCCCAGGCACTGTGGCTCACGCCTGTCATCCCAGTGTTTCGGGAGACCAACGCAGGAAAATTGTTTAAGGCCAGGAGTTCAAGACCAACCTAGGCACATAGTGAGACCCCATCCCTACAAAAAATAAAATTAGCTGGGCATGGTGGCATGCACCTGTAGTCCCCATTACTTGGGAGGCTGAGGCATGAGGATCGCTTAAGCCCAGGAGTTTGAGGCTGCAGTGAGCTATGATCAGACCACTGTACTCCAACCTGGGTGACAGAGCAAGACCCTTTCTCAAAAACAAACAAACAAATAAAAACTCTAATCCCTTTCAATCTTCATTCATTCATTCACCCAGTACTTACTGAGCATCTACTACATGTCAGGCTTGGTGCTGGCCATTGACAATATGGTGGTAAATAGGGCATACGTTCTTGACTTTCATGGCACTTTACTGTCTAGCTGGGAGACAGATGAATAGTTTAATTTCAGTTGTGATAAATGGTGTGAAAAAAATGCAGGATGCTATATGAGCGTAGAAAAGGAGACTTTGACTTAGACTACAAAGTCAGTGATGTCTTAGCTGAGACCTGTATGTCTAGCAGGAATTTGGCATATCAGTAAAAAAGTATTTATTCTAACATGTATTTACATGTAAAAACGACCTCTAATCTTTTCATCAACCAAAATTTCCCTACAAGTATCAAGAATATCTCCTAGGGATAGCTGCTGCTACTAAGATCCATTGCTTTGAACAACAGAGAAAAGAATAGCATAGGTGGAGCATGGTGAGTGAAGAGGAGAATAAAAGAAGAGAGGCGTAGACAGAGGTCACATGATGCAACCCACACTTTGTGAGTCTTCATAAAGAATTTGAATTTGATCCTAAGAGCAATGTAGAATAGACTTTCTACAATTTCTCCTTCAGGATACCATTATAAAGACTTACATCACTTCGTATCTGTCTCTATTGTGTTCACAGTGACCATCTATTAACATACCAAATACATGATTGCATTATGCAAATGCATGTAAATTGCCTTGTTCTTTTCGGCCACATGCTCACTGTGAAATAGAACTCCTCCAAGCAAACAAAAGTAGACAAGGAATCAGTCTTGCTCTGACCACCATAACTAAGTGACAATCTCTCTCAGAGACTCAGAAATGGCAGCAGGGCAGGGAAATGCTATAAAAGCTAAACCTGTGTCCCTGGTGGTCATGTTAAACTGTGAGCCAATAGGGCCAAGACGCCTAGAGAGAAAACTGAGTTCCAGATTGATTTAAAGCTGGGAGAGAGAAGTAGAGTTCTTATGCTCAATATCCCTGTGGTTTAAAAGGGCTGTTGGAGCTGAAGGTCAGTTTGGCAGAATATGTTGGTAAGAAATCAGAATATTAAAGCATAGCAGCTCCGAAGCCAGGAATGTGGTGATGGGAAGGATCATTTCTGTGAAACTTAATGCCCTGTGTATCCTGGCTTATTCCTGGAAAAATGATCTCTATGGGACAGATCGGCTTGATTAAAGATAGAGCACTGGTAGAGCTTTCATTATGAATTGCTGGTCAGCACTTAAATATTTACAAGTCTTCCCTGTGATTTTGTATTACAGTTGCTGTTCAGTTGCATGAGACATATTCTTTGTTTTCGTTGTTGTTAAAAATCTGCTGAAAAACATTTTGCCTTCTTCCTTTCTTTCTTCTCCATTCCCTGCTTCTGACTTCATGAGAGGTTAAAAAAAAAAAAAGAGTTTTCTCTTCTCACACCCAATACTTATCTGGTAAAGTCCAATTGAATGCCCTTTAGAACAAGACCTTTCTGTGAAGGTTTGATGGATTGTGTTTTCCTAATGCATAGGCACCTTAAGGCATAGATCTTCCTTCTTTCTTCTTTGCATCATCTTTTGGATTTTTTTTTTCCTATTACAAAGTGACTCTTTACATTGATTATGGCTGCAGAAAGGAACTCTTATGTATTAGCGAACTATCGCTATTAACAAATTACCTTAAGACTTAGTGGCTTAAAGCAATAAACATGTATGATCTCAGTTTTTGTGCATCAGGGATGTGGGGTTTAGCTGGGTGATTCTGGCTCAGAGTATTGCATGAGGTTGCAGTCAAGATGTCATCCAGGGCTGCAGTCATCTGAAGTCTTGTCTAGAGCTGGAGGATCAGCTTCCAAGATGGCCCTCTCACAGGGCTGTTGGCAGGAGTCTCAGGCCTTGGCTGCCTACTGGCAGGAGGGCTCAGTTCCTAACTCCGAAATTCTCCATGGGGGTGGTTGAGTATTCATTCCCAAAGCATGGTGGCTACTTTCCTCAGAGCCAGTGGTCCAAGAGAGAGAGCAAGGAGGAGTTCACAATGCCTCTGTGACATCTAGTCTCAGAAATCACAAGCTTTTACTTTTACCATATTCTGTATATTATAAGGGAGTTACTAAACCCAGCCTACACTCAAGTGGAGAGGAATTGAGCTATAGATTTTGGAGGGAGTCATATCAAAGAATCTGTGATTATATTTAAACAATAATTTAAATTAAACCAAGGCCTTCTGGCCTTGCAATACAAACAGGGTGATGTTTTTACCCATTGAAATGATTTCCAAGCAGTATGGCATGCAGGACACTGAAAAATGAAGGGTACTTGTGAAGGATTGACTCACTCCATGACGGCTCATTTTCACCGTTTATGTGTTTTTCTCTCCTGTATTCTATAAAATCATTAAAATGCCTGATACGGCTTTTTAGAGGGGAATGCAAGATGTAAGTTTAAGCACCTTAAAAAAGAATAGCAGCTGTGGAAAGATGTAGAATACTAACATTTTTTGTGTTCCCATTTCTAAAATTAATTACAATCAGGACAAACTTATTTTCCAAACAAACACAAAGATGAAAGAAAAAAGTCATCAAAAAATTTAAATTACCATTAAATTATGTCCCCACCCATTGTCCTTAGTAGAATATGACATTGTTGCAATAATAAAAAGCTGTAACTGGTGTTTTGTTTTCTTTTTGCCATGGAAGCTAATATCATTGTTTCTGTAGCTTAAAAATTTTGAAAACCTTAATTGGAGAACCTATACAGTAGGTCTGAACAACTATTTGCTAAATCAGTGGATGATTAATCCTACCCCATTAGTGTGTGACACATATCATTCAGTACCCAGGTAGGATATACTTTCTTGAATTGGCCTTTAATATTTTCCCTTCTGTTAATCCTGTCTCACCAATGAGGCTACATTATCCCTAAAGACCAAATTTAATGTATATTTTTCTTTTATTCCTCATAATACCTGAAATGCAATAGTTATTTCATAAATCATAAGTGATTTATGGTATTGACTACCTCTTGGCTAGCTTTTTGACTGCCATTCCTCGTTCACCCTATGGCTGCAATAAAAGCAAAAGCCCATGTGGTTATAGTACATCAATCCTGAGACATCGTGTTAATAGAAAATTACGCCAAGTTAACAATGTAAGCATTTCCTTTCAAGTCATCATGTGTAAATTTAGCCAGAAAATCAGGATAAGATTTCTAAGTAGGAGATTTGGTTGTACTAGATAACAGAAGAGACAGAAAGAGCGAGAGAGGCTCCCTTTTTTAAAATGTAGGAATGCATTTTGCCATTTTCTAAATTTCCAGGCCTTGAACATAAGTAAAATGGAAATGTAATGTTTATATGATAAAACTAAAGCTCTTTGTATTAGCTATGATAAACCAATTTCAGTGAATTTTTTAACATAGATTTCAAAGCAATAAACATATTATAATAAACATTATAAATATACCAAAATGCATTTTTAAAGGTTGGCAAAAACATACATAGAATAGACATATTTATTAACCCTTTCCATTTTCACTGGTTCTAGATTTGACTTTGGCATTAAATTACTATGTAAACATAGCGAAGTAGTTTGACTTTTCTGAACTTCTTTGCTAGTTTAGAAAAAACATGATGAGGATCTTAGATAAAAGATGCGTTTATCTTAGTAATGGGTCCTTCATGCTTATTATGAAGGACTGTTGGTGATTATATATATATATATATATTTTTATATTAAGCTCTGTGGACCCCAATGCCCTGGAACAACTTTCTTTTCCAAGGATGGATAGCATGATACCATTTTTCAGTTCTGTAAGGAATGCAGACCAAGTTCTAATTTAAATATCATCAACTGGTTGCATATTCATGCGGAACCTGAGATGTTCATTTTTTTAAGCCATAGAAATCGTTCATTTTTCACTCACTTTGAATAATTTATAATTTTCTTAATAATCAGTGGTATAAATAATATAATTGCATTTAAGGAGAAATAATCGAAATTTTGGAGCTGAAAGTAATAAATCGGCATTTGGTCTGACCTTCTTATGTACCCATGAGATAACAGCATCAGTGGCAAGACTGGGGGGTGAACAAAAAGCTGGGATTCCTGATGCCTGGTTTGATCCCCATTCCCTCTGCCACCCCCGTGGCTGTGAACAGTAGTTGGCATGCATCGATGGACTTTACACCTCCTCTTCTCCTTTCCTCTCTCCACACTTCTCTTTTTCAACTTCCACTCTTCCTACTTCACTTCCTTCCTCCCTGCTGCATTTCCTTCCGCCCTCCCACTGCCCGCCCAAGTTTAGGTGTGTCTGTGCTCAGAATACCAAAGGACCCTCTGCCTGTATTGTCTTGTCTGAGAGAAACCAAAAGAGAGACCTGAAGTGCAAACTCTCCTGATGCCTTGACCTTGGTCTGGTTAGTGGGTTCCTTTGCCCACTGAGTAGCCCCACTTAGTGATTTAGTACGTTTTCCTCTGGCTTTGCTGTGGGACTAGCACAGGGTCTATTGGCGAAGTTGAGCTCTGCAGGACTCCAGTCTGCCTTAAGTAATGTATCATGCTTTGTAGCACCCAGCAGGGGCAGCTCCAAGTTTTGTGGGGCCTGAAGATTAAACAACTTGGGGTTCCTTTCGAAGAAAAAGAGTACGATGTTATGAAAAAACAGGTAGCAGGTACTGAAAACCATCCATGCTAGGGTGAGGTTGTTTCCAAACTCTGTCATCTGGCACGCAAAGCTTGTCATGCCCTGGCCTAGACTGGCCTCCTATTCTGTTGGTTGGGAAGCAACCTGAAGCTGCCAACGACATACCAAACCACTTCTAGTCCCCCGGGCATGTTCTGTTGTCTCTCATCTGCAAGCCTTGGCACATGCACTTCCCTTTGCCACAGCACCCACCCGTCCTTCTCTATGTGGCTAATTCCTCCTCTTCAGGACGTCACTTCAGGAGTCAGCATGTGGGAAACATCTGCAGCTCCCCATGGATGCCCCATTCTCACACTGTGTTATAACTACTCATTATCTGTCTGTGTTCCCTACTGCATGGTGACCTGCTACAGTCAAGAAGGTTGCTTTGGACTCTGGAGTCCCAGTGCCTTCCATTGGGACTGGGGTAGGCAGATTGCTTTTAGTTTGCCCTTCTTTCTGCTATAATTGTGTGGCCCTGTGTGTCCAGGCTCCTTTGTCCTCTGCCCTTGGGCAGGATCAGAGAATGGGAGGCATTGAGGAAGCCTGGATGGTACGACAAAGGGCAAAGCTAGGGTATCTCTCCCCTCAACAAACCCACTTCTGCCTCCCCTGCAACTCCAGGTGTGGCTACAACCCCTCGGTTCTCCTGCTTCCACTGGATACTGTCTCCTGCTGCTTGTAGATCCTACCAGAAGGCTCTGGGCTCTGGGCTGCAGGTTCCAGTCACACCTTTTTCCCCTTTGTCTCTGCACTCCTAGGGGTGATGGTGGCTCCCTGATGTTGCTAATTTATGGGTTGCTTCTTTGTCTTCTAAGCCCTTCCTTCACCCATGTTACCAAGCCTTTGTATTAAATTCCCTCTGCCTGAAAGATCTAGAGTGGTTTATATTTCCCTGGTAGAGTCCTGAATTACAAAAGCCTAGTAGATGACCAGTTGTTACATGAAAAAGGCAATAGGAAGAGACACCTTTAGCAGTCATTTGCAAGGTTTGTTTACATTGAAAACAACTATGTATTTATTTTGCAGCCTTGGACACATTAGCACAAAGCATGGAGCCCCACATACTGGTACTACTCCTATAGACTAAACATATAGAAATAGCAGAGCTTTGCAAAGTGCATAAAATACTTATTGAATTGAGTCCAATTAACCTGCCTTCTTTTAACTAGGTACTAGGTCCAGTATCTTGCACTTAGTAGGCATTCATACACACACTGAATGAAGAACAGACTATACTTGCAATCTGTCACCAGCATTTCCCAGGCAACAGACAATAACACGGCAAGCCTAGATCTACAACTTCTGTGACTTTTTGGTACAATTACAATGAAAGCATTCCCCAGGCCTTGCACATCTTCCTGGGCATAAATCCTGGAAGTTCCTCAGAATGTCTGGGATCAGGAAGGAGTCACTGTGCTCCATGGAGCAGCATGAGACTGCAGCCTGGAGTGCTTGGTGTGGTCAGGGGGCCATAAAAATCAGGAAAACCTCCCAACTCAAAGCCTATCGGGCCAAAGAAAACAGGAAACAGACAACCAAGGGCCAGACCCTGGATATGTAGTCAGTGTGAGCAATATAAATCATCTTAAAATCAGCCCCAAATCTTGGTCAGAGCAGAGAGCGAGCGTACAAACTGAGAAGTAGCTGAGGAAATGTGATAAATGCAGGGCTGACTGCTGGGTGCAGGGCCAGAGAGAATGCACAGATGGATTTGGCAGGCGGTTCCAGGAAGCCTCAAGTACCACACACAAGACAAGAAACACAGCCTGCAGGTCCAGCTTAGGGTGGAGAGGCAAGGAGTGCAGTGGGTGAGCATAGAGTCTTCTGCGCCAGTCTCTGTGGGTTGACTTTTTGGCTCTGTTTCTTCCTAGCTAAGGAAAAGTGAGTTAAGCTCTCTGGATCCAGCCCTCTTTCAAGGTTAATCGTAGTGCCTGCCCTCTTGATTCTTGCAAAGATTAAATGAGTTAGTATATGTCGAGCACCTGGCATTCAAAAATTAGTGATGTAATTTATAGGCGTAGTTGATACCCTGTGGGCCACATTTTTGCTTTGTCAAAGTCTGCAATCAAACTTTGTATTTCATTCATTCATCCATATTTCTTGAGTGCTTAATATGTGACTGGCACTGGGAACACAATGAAGATCTAAAACAAACAGGTTCCTGCTTTTGTGGACCAGAAATAGAAAATATTGGAGGGTCAGTGTTAGGTTAGTGGTACAGGAGAATTGAGCAGCCTTGAATGGATTTCGAAGAGCCTCTAAAGTATGAGTATAAATGTATAGAAAGAATAAAGAAAGAGAGAGAAAGGAAACATAAGATATTTCTCTCTGATGATCCTAACTATTGTTTTGGTAACTCCACAGAAAACTAGGAGTATTTTAATTTCAGCTAAATCATATTTTTGGCAAATTGAATCTTCATATAAATAAACAATATAAATTAACTATGCTCATGAAAAAAAAAGTTGCCCAACCTTAAACTTATTTGGAGCCAATTATATTCATCACCACATACCACACAAGGAACTTGTTAGAAGAAGCAGTGTTTACATAACCCAGGAGTGGGAAAGTAGAAATGAAGCTCTGGAATAAGGAATTTTGTCTATTGATCCTTCAAAGCCACATGTAACAGGCAGCTGAGTGTTGGCGTAGGCACTCAGTCAGTCAGTTAATCTTCCAGTATTCACTGGACCACCTACTAATGGTGAGACTCTCCTGGAATCTGATGCTAGAGAGATACACAGGGCATGATCCCTGCAGTCAGCAGGATCATAGTTTTGGGCCAGATGGTCATGCGAATAGGTAATGCAATGGGATAAGATACTACAGAAGCAAAGAATTCATTCTTGCATTTATTCATTCATTCATTACTTGGCTCAGCAAATACTTGAGTTACATATGATGTGCAAGACACCATAGAAAGTGTTGGCGATATGCCCATGAGTAAGATAGATAATCCTTGCACTCTTGAAGCCATCACGGCTCTGCCTGTTATGGTTATAGAGAAGCTTTGATTTGGGTCTTGAAGAATGAGGAGTTACGAAGGCAGACAAGGTGAGAAGGTGTTTTGGAAAAAGGGAATTTCTGTTGCGTTTGGGAGCCCCAAAGGTCTCCTGAGTCTCTGTGTCTTTGCAAAAAGGACACTGGCACTCAGCTCTGGTGACCCCGTCTCAACCCCAGATGGCCACACCCTGGGTCCTTGCAAAAGAGATTTATGATGGGTGATGACTGTGTTTTGTCTGTAAAGAATGACTTTTTGCCCAGGCTCCGCTACCCTCAGGCATCTCATGGACAGTCACACGCAGATGTTTTAGGACACTTGTTTTCCTTCCTTTTAATTAGTCTCTACAAGGCTTAACAAAAATATATCCAGGTATACTTTTAGACATCTGAAGTCTCCAAGTTTAGCCTTTAATTTCAATCCTCATCTTAGATACTTAAATACTGATTTTTAACATGATTTTTTCACTCCAGAAAATGGTCTATAGGCAAGTTCAGTTGTCATGGACATGGATAGTCCTTCAGTATGAGAACCATAAGTGAATATATGGCCAAATATTAGTATATTAGCCTATATATAGTTGGGAATGTAATTATAATAGCTTCAAGGGTAATAAAATCTAAAATACCCTGATAATATGTAATTATATACATTAACTTTTTCTTTCTTTTGTCTTTTTTAAGGCATTTTGAGGAGCTGGAATATTTTTGTGGGGTTCTTCCTCTCTAACCTTGACTTCTGTTACAGATAATATCAAATTCCATTTATTTTTCTCTACATAATTAGAAAATTAAAACAACCAGATTTTCTACTGCCATTCTTCCCCACCTTTTGCTTTCTTTATGAGTAAGGAAAGGATAAGTCAGGAAACTGCTATTAGAGGATTATTCCCAAGAATATTTTCCTGGTTGTCCTGTTCAGCTTGATCTATGTCTTTTGCTTGTGGAGAACCATGGAAGCCATGTTGCCAAGGATGATCCTGCGGCCCCCTGAGGTCGTGAGAGGCTGCTGAGTCACAATGCACTTAATCAGGAGCAGCCTGGTGTTAGTCATCAGTATATTTTATTATGTTCTAATTCTTTCAAAATTAGTGGTTCCCTGTGGGGAAAGTGACTCCAATTCTAACATAAGAAGAGGCATTTTCTGCTAAATTCTCAGATGCATATAAGGGCACAAGCATTGACAGATGAGGTAGTATCTATCACCTAAAAAGTACCATCTCCAATTAGCTACTAAACTAATACCCAGTAGACTTACCCATAATGGTTTTCTCACTGAACAGTTTGATTAGCAATCAAGCATTAAGTGTTGACTAGTCATAGTTAGCTGTGTGCTTTGAAAACTCAGATGAGATTACATTTTTACTTTGGAGAAATCATTGTCTTCCTGCTGAGCTCCTCACAGAAACACCAGCCCCTAAATAGGTGGTAAGAGCAGGCATGGTGGTCAGTGCCCTGGGCTCTCATTGACGTATTGGTCTTTTGTGAGCTCGGATAACACCACCGAGGCCATGTGCAATGGAATCGGGTGTTTGGAAAGTATACCAGTGGGTATACCAGTCTGGACAATTGTTAGAAAGGAAGAAAGGCTTTTTAAAAAAAGATTCCAGGTTATATCTTGACCCCAAGAGGTGTTTATTAGGAACACAGAAGACACCAAAGCCGCAAATCAGGAACAACTATTACATGTGTAGTGTAAAACAAAAACAAAAATAAACAAACAAACAAAACACAAAACCATGTTAGTTGCTCACCAGAGTCTTTTTTACCAACTGTTCTCAGAAAAAAATACTATATCAACTCCTTTTTTTCTGGAAATTATCAACCAAGATATTAAAAGTGATTATTTTTAAGTGCTGGACTCTTACTTGTTGTATCTTCTAATTCGTCTACAGTGAACTTGCATTACATTTATAGTAAAAACAAAATTATTTGTAATTGGAAAAATTTTAAGTTCCTTCCATGCCTGCTACCTGTCAAATTGGCTCTTTTCATTTATTAATATTTCCTTCTAGGCTTTGTTGATTCAACATAATTTCTCAATAGGTGTAATTAAACAGAGAGGCAGTTCTGCATTCTGCTATTTCAAAGTATTGTTGCATGTGAAAAACAGACAGCAGAGACTGTCTGTGATGTGAGCCAGGGTAACTCAGACCCCAGTCTAATGCCACCCTGTCTTGAGCCTCAAGATAGGTACTCTCACCTGTCAGGTGATCTTGTGATAGGATCTGGATGATGAGGTGTCAGAGTACAGGTATGTTTCTTTGTTGTTTGCCTGTGAAAATGTATAGTTTGTTAATAGTACTGTAAATTATTTGGAATAAGAGGTCTTCTCTATGGAAAAGAAACATGAATTGGTTTAAATTTTTATGGGACTGAATCAGCCAAATCAAACACAGGCTTTTCTGAAGCTTCCAAGTTTTAATGGAAACTCATGCTCCTCAGAACTTTGCTGCCTAATTATAATTCATGCCTTTTGCAGATACATTACAGGGTGGACCAAAAGGAAAATGTTAGACGTGTTAACTTGTGATTTCTATTGTGTTACTTGTGGAGTGCCAACTGCATACGTTGAATGGCCTGGTGCATGCAAAGACATAGCCCAGTTCCTGGAAGGCTGGACCACTTCAGTAGGAAGGAGAAAGATTGACTTGCAGTCTAGCAAATGCGGGCTGCACGCTTGGATACACAACCAGCCTTCAACATGTGATTTTGCATAAGCTACCAGTGTCAGAATTTAATTTTAAAAGTCCTGTGGTACCCATAACCTCAAACCAATCCACTTCATTGTCTTCATCAGAGAGGTAGTTTTGAAACCCAGGAAAACAGAACTACCAAGATTTCATTTTAAAGAGAACTTTAAAAAAATTTTATTTTAAACAGGTCTAACTGGTATCAAGGGAGAAAAAGGAAGTCCAGGTGTTGGAACTCAAGGTCCAAGAGGCCCTCCTGGACCAGCAGGTAAATTTTCCTACCCCCCAAAAAACAGCAAGAGGTAATTTTTTATATTTACTTGACATTGTAGGTAAGGAAAATGGCCACATTACATTCTTGTATCTAACTGAAATGGCTGTATTTCTCATTTTCTCCAGAGCCTAATTAGTTAGTAACAATCCTCCTTTACAAGGCCAAAAAGTTATAGCATATTCTAGGATCTTATTGTTTGCATGAGTTAGGATATGATAGACTATGCTGTAGTAACAAATAAGTCCCAAGTCCTTAGTTGGTTGACACAATGAAGCTTTATTTCACACTCATACACATTTTGAGGTGGGTAGTGTAGCAGTCCTCCATTTTGGAAGCCATGACCTCCACCACAAATCATATGGCCTCCAAGAGAAGGTACATCAGTCTCAACTTCCTAAACAGAATGACATGTCACTTCCATTCATATTTCACTGTCTGGGACTAGTCACAGAGCCCCAACTGAACTGCAAGGGAGACATGAAACCTAGAGGAGCACAAAGGTATTTGGTGAGCACAAGTTGTTCCTGCCATCACAGTCTTACTGAATGAGTTTTGTGGAAGTTTTGAGTTTTATGTATCACATGCTCTTAGAATGCTCTCCAGATGAGCAGATTTGCTATTAGAATTATAAGTTTTCAGTCTTCTTGTATATTTATAATCTGTCTTAGCCACATTGAGTCAAATGCTTTACAGATTTTTCATTCCAATCTAATAATGATTTTGGAATACACTCTAAAAGAGGTTCCTAATGAAATAGATTCATTTTGAGTGTAAATATTTCTGTTATTAGAGACAGTAATGAGGAACTGATCTAGCATCATGAATTGCACAGAATTGATGGTTGGTGAGTGTTGACTGAATGGAGCTGAATGTGTCTGAGAGCCATTACACTATTCAAATATAAGGTGATGTTTGTTCCTACTTTTCATTTCAGTTCTAGTTGAAGAATTTCATTTCTAGTTGAAGATTGCCTTTTAAACACTAGGGCTAAAAACAAACAAGCATACAAGACAAAAAAAAAAAAAAAAACAGCCACACTGATAAACTTCTTCAATTCACAATTTTAATCCTCTTCCATTTTTATGCAATGTAAGTTCTCAATTAATGTAAACTAGCCTAAAGAAATTTTGGGTAAGTATGTTGGATTCAATTTCAGATTTGTCATTTGTCTCCTCCAGAATAATTTCTTTCAGACTCAGACAAATTTATTTTAATTATATAAGGCCATGAGCCACTACTTATTTGCATGGCTATTCTCACTAATTGTAAGGGTGAGATTTGAGTGTTTTCATGTGTGTACATGTCCATACATTGGATTCATAAGGAACTGTATTAGGAAACAAAAGCTCCATAAAGAAAAGAAGGTTAAGAGTAGACTGTTCCTTTCCCTTTATTATCCAAGAGGCAGTAGAAAAGAATACATTTTGCTTCCTAGTTTCCAGAGCTAATTGAAAGCACTGACCTACAGGAGGATATGTGATTATAGTATGACCTTCAGCCTAGGGAATCCAGTTCAAGAAAACAAACTCAATGGGCAGAGAGAAGCAGATTATCCTAATTGTCCTCAAGTTTACTTCTTGTAAGAGTTAGTTTACTTCTTGGTGGTCTCAAAACTCACCCTCCAAATGTTTATTTGTGGGTGCTTCCTAGGACCTTCAGGGGAGAGTCGGCCTGGCAGCCCTGGGCCCCCTGGCTCTCCTGGACCAAGGGGTCCACCGGGTCATCTGGGGGTGCCTGGACCACAAGGTCCTTCCGGTCAGCCTGGATATTGTGACCCGTCATCATGTTCTGCCTATGGTGTGGGAGGTAAGTGCTTGCCCTTGTGGGCTTTAAGCAATATTTTACCGCAGTTACACCAAAATAGGGAGCGGATGCCATGAAAAGAGACCAGTTATGGGCGGGAAGCAGAGCCTGAACTCCTCACTACCTTAAATCATCCACAGACATCTTCTACAAAGTGCAAATTACTGTAGAGGCTACTCCTTCAAAACCTTAAAAGGAAATTCCAAATAACAGTATGTCTAAGTCTTCCTTGCTTTCAAATGGTGATCACCATAGACTTGGCCTCTGACCTCGTATTTGTTCGTTTGTGGGATATGATTGAACATTCTTTTGGAGCCTCCGTTCTATGTGTCTGCTGTGGTGAGACCATGATGTCCTGTCAATCTTTGCTCATGTTTTGGGAAAATGTCAAACTTCCCCCATAATTAGAGGGGCTCCCTAGATTCTTTTGGGTGATATCGTGCCCATCACATGCACTTTAGGTGACCAAGGATAGTTTTAAGAGGAAACCAAAGTCATCATGCTGTCCTTGTCTCGTCACTAACTCCCAGCCTGAAAGAGTAAGCTTTCTACAAATATCTGCAGTCTGCATGTTGGCGTGCTGTGCAGTGGCTCCTTTTCTGACATAGTCACTCTTGGAAGCATCGAGAGAGAGGCTCAGAGACTGCTTATGAGGCAATAAACTTATTAGTTAATGAATTGAAATTTTCTGCTTCAAGAGAAATTTAACCTTAGTTACCAGAGGAATTGGTCAAAGTTTTGCTGATGTGTTTTTCTCTGTTCATCTTTTCCCTCCCTGTTCCCTCAAATCCTCCTGTCCCTTATTAAGATCTGATCCCCTACAATGATTACCAGCACTGAAGTGGAAATCTTCCACTCTGTTTACATTGGCCCGGGCATTTGGCTACAGATACAGAACTGTCCTGTTGACCACCACCACCAAGCCCCTGCCCCTAACAACGGACACTCCGCTTCCCTGCCTCACCCGCTTCCCTGCCTTCCCACTTTCACATCTCTTGCCCACCCTGCTCTGAACACAATGGAGTGATAACATTGGAACTTAACCAAATCGCAAAGGTCAATTGTAACAGAAACTGGCTGCTCCATGTCAGCCTAGATAGAGATTTGTGATCGGGGGCCAAGAATTTAGCCCAAACTCCCCTGTGTGGAGGCCCCGTAATAAAGTTACTTACCTGTGCCTCTTCCTCCTTCCCATCCCCACACACGTGGGTGGGCATCTTCCTCCTTGCCTGCCCCACCCTCCCCACTCTTTCCTGGTGATGGACTTCTAACATGAGATTGGTTTTCAAAATTTATATTTCTTTCATAATTCTGCAGAGTTTTCAGGGTTTCTTTTGTAAATAAAATTTGATATTTAAGCAGCTGGCTATGACTCTAATTTTCTAACAATTTCTGTAACGTATCTTTCCCTTTCTCCTTTTACTAACCGTCTGAAACCTCATGGGGAAGGTGCAAGGGGCGTGCTGGATTAAGGCACCTGCTGCTTTCTACCCAAGCAGGATATCTCTGTGTCTCTCAGGACCCATGTGAGGGGAGAATATCAATTTACGGTTTCTGGGTCCTACCAAGTCCCCACCCCCACTTTTCCTCTTTAGCTTCCCGTCCGGATCAGCCAGAATTCACCCCTGTCCAAGATGAGCTGGAAGCCATGGAACTGTGGGGCCCCGGGATCTGATCACCTCAGGAGAACTTGGAAGACCAACTGCAAGAACTCTTAAGGAATCTTATTTGAGAAAATATTGTCATGTGGTTTGTATGCTACTTCTGGGGGGCTCATTTCAGCAGCCTAAATCTCCTCTTTGGATAATGTTAATATT